>QANX01007182.1:21240-264395 GCA_003254975.1 Ochetophila trinervis | reverse complement strand
AAACCCTAAACCCCAAACCCTAAACGCGAAACCCTAAACCCTAACCCCTCTAACCCCAACCCCTAAACCCAAAACCCCAAACCCTAAACATGAAACCCTAACCATGAAACCCTAGACCCTAAACCCTACCCCGACCCCCGACCCTAAACTAAAACCCATGACCCTGGACCCCAAACCCTCGGCCCTTCAAACCCTAAACACGAACACAAGACCCTATGACTTTTAGGGTTCTAATGATGCAATTAATTAGAATTGAAATTTTATATTTTAGTGATTTGGTAACCTAGAACCCCCAAACCCCAATATCTATCATCCATGATCTAACTCCAAAGCAAATTTTTTGCCCTATCCCACCAGTCAAAAAGTCTTAAGTATTTGGCTTAAAATATTTAAATTTTTGCATTATTTGAGAAGTTTGTGTTTGGGGTAATTGAGCCATTATAGAGGTTGTAGTTTTAAGACCTAAGAGGTTGATGAGTTAAGTTCGAAGTTTTTAAAATATTTAATGGAGTTAGAGTTTAGAGTTTGCGAGTACAAAAATAAATTTTTAATGTTATATTCAAAATATAAATACTCCTGCACTCATTGTAACCCCAACCCAGGGCAAATTTTTCGCCCCATCCCACCCGGAACGAATTTATAAGGTCCAATTGAAAAACATTTTAGTGTTCAAGGTTTAAAAGATTAATGAAGGTTAGGGTTTAGGTTTTAGATTTTTAAATGGTTTAAGTGTTAAGTTTAAGCTTTTTAAAATGTTGAAGTGTTTCAATGTATTTAGGGTTTAGAATTGTTTGGGTACAAAATTAAATTGTTGATAAATACATAATATAAAAAAATGGACCGACCTGCACTTGATCTGACCCCAACCCGGGGCAAAAATTTTGCCCCATCCCACCCAGAAGAAATTTATAAGTTCCAAATTAACAAAGGTTTTAGTGTTACTTTATTTTAAATATTTAAAGATTTTAACATGTTTATGACGATTACATTGAGTCTTCTTTTAAAAGGTTTTTAATGTTAAAGGCCCAATAGTTATCAAAGGTAAATGGGTTTGAAATGTTAAGTAGTTGAGTTCAAAGATTTTAAAATGTTTTAACACATTTAGAGTTTTAAAGTACTAGTATTATATGTTAAATAGTCTAGGAAAATAAGTTATAGGGATAAAAAGGGTTTTTCTTTTTTTCTTTTTTTTTGAAAAAAGCCGTTGACATTATTAAACTCTATTTCCTTACAAAAACTAAATAAATAAACATGAAAAAAAAAAAAAAAGAAAAAAAAAAGGGTTTCAAGGTCTAAAATTTTAATGTTACAAATGATAGAGAAAGTTTAAAGGTTTAAGCATTAAAAAAGTTTAAAGGTTAAAAAGTTTTAAGAAGTTTCGTGGGTTTAAAGGGATATAGTAGAATTTAAGGATTCATAGGGCTTACTAGTTTAGATTTTAGGATTTAGGGTATCAAGTATTTTTAGAGTTTGATTTTTGAGGAGGGTTGTTATTTAAATTATTTAAGCTTTCAAGTTTTAAAGGTTTAAGGTTTCAAATGTTTTAGGGTTTCAATTTTAATTAGCCATTTAAAGAGGTTGTGATGGTTTTAAGTTTCGGATCAAGGGTTTTAAGGCTTAAGAATTTAGATAGTTTATTAGTTTAAAAGGATTTAAAAAAATTTAAATGATTAAAAGGTTTGGACATTAGGGCTTTAAATAAAATAATTCAAAAGGGCTTCACAAGTTTTAAACATTTAAAGGTTTTTAAAAGGTAAAAAATTTATGAAGGGTTCAGTGATAATTTTAATAGTTAAATACCGTTTAAAGTCTAGGGTATAAAATTTTATTTTTTAACTTTTAGGGCTCTAATGATGCAATTAATTAGAATTGAAATTTTATGTTTTAGTGATTTGGCAAGTTAATACTAGATAAGACTATACAAATACAATTTGAGTATTATCAAGAGTTTTTATTATTGAGTTTATGTGTGCCTTATTTTCTAAAATTACCTTAATAATAGGTATCGGCTACTATAGGGTTTCATTAGTAGTTGGCAACTAAATTTTGAGTTCCCAACAAATTTTCATTGACAAATGCAGGTTCATATATGAAAACAAGAAATAATAATATACAGTTATTTAAAGTCTGGAGATGAAAGAGAAGAAAGCTTACCAGTTTCCAACGGATAGTATGAATCAGAAGAAGTTAAAATTGACTACAATTAGAATATTGATTTCCATAGTAATCTGAAATACATCTTAAAAAAAAAAAAAAAAAAATCTTACCGGCTTATCAATGAAGTTCAATATTAGTACAATATCCCTCCTTTAAAACCACAGTAATTCGAAAGCCCCATGATTATAACAGACTTCACAACATTATATTAATATTTTTAATAAATTTGTCCAACAAACAAAAGATAGTCAATTAGTAACAATTTAGTATAACTACACCAACAGACATCCCATAATATGTCATTATAGTTGCAAACCGAGACCATGAATTAAACGTGCACAATGAAAAAGTAAACAAGTCATTTTATCCTGCATTTATGATATAAGAACATTCTAGTCTAGTAAATAGGTATCCTGTAGGATATAGCTCCATTCTCTCTTTCAAAGCAATAACTTATTTGCACTCATCGCATTTCCTAAATACTTCTAACCAATCAAACATAAAAGTCATGTACTGGCTTAGTGGGCCTTTCCATCAATTTAATTATAATTCCATCCATAAAATTCGAATATTGGATAACTGAGTGGCCATAAAGTTGCAAGGTTGGAGCAAATAATCAACTAGAATATCATTTTGCATGTTTTAAACTATCCATTTCTTATTTTAAACACCAAAAAGACTTCCTCTCCACTAGTAAGGTATAATATGTGGGGTTATTCTATTTAACACTCATTTTGAATCGCAGAAAAACTTTTTAAATATAAGATAGTAAAAGTTGCAAATGAATACTTGATATCAAAAGACAAAGAATAAAATATAAAGTACAAAATCTAAGAGCATTTTGGAAAATGTACGCCGATTAATTGTACTATTTTCTTAAAGTTATGCAAAAATGAGAAAATACTAAACGAATTCTCCAATGATATCAGAAATTGCAATATCTGATCTTTTGTTTTTTTGTTCGGTAAAAGTGCTAATTTACAACAAGAATCAATAAGACTATGATCTTACCCAGGCAATCAAAAGCAATTGTATGATAATCTGCAGAAAGCATCGGAAAACCTTTTGCGATAAGAGTATGCCTGTCAATTGTCAACCCTGCACATCATTTGGTATAGATTTATTAACAAAGAACTAATCCAAATCTTGTTACCTAAATGTAAATATAACAAATAAATAAGCCCCAAAACCTAGGGAAATGTTTGCTCCAGTTGAAAGCTGACTAACATAAATATAAAAGGAAAACCAAACGCATCATTAAATTAAAGTAGACGAAGAAAGAATCCACCGAAAAACAATAAAGACCATATCAACATGCGAAATTTAATAAATAAAAAAACCGAGGAAAAATATCAAAGAACTATAAGAAGACAGAGACTTAGAAGGAAAATGCACCAACACAGCGAAAAGTAGAAAAACTCCAGCAATGGGCTTTGTTCCAAAAACGAAGAATATAGTCGGACTTTGCCGGTGGGGCTCAAACTCTGCGTCTTCATCTCTATGTCGGGTGCTCTGGGTGTTCATTTTTAGCTTGACCTAAAAGAAACATGAACAGTTATGAGTAGGAAAGACAGTGTAAGGATTTCTGTTTGGGAAATAACGTTGTAAGCAAGAGAACGCAAGAGAAATCGAAAAAAGAAAGAAAATCTACGTTTGGCCTGCGAGGAACAGAAAAATAGAGAGAAAAGGTTATTTCAGAGGGAATAATTTTTATTTTTATTTTCTTGGGTAGTCGGAGAAGTATTTTTTTTTTTTTGATAAAATCGGAGAAGTATTTTTGGTTGCATCTATTACCAGCAAAGTAATGGAGAGTCAGATTATATAGTACAGGACCTGTTATAATCCTTCGTCAAAAAACACTTGTTATAAAACTAAATCTATATTGCTGACTTGATATGATAGAAATATTTTGCTGATTTGATACGATAGAAATAGCTTTAAGCTGCTGATTTGATATGATAGTCTAAAAAAATAAAATTTTTAAAACAGTGTAACGTGTGAGAAAACTCAAATGGCCTTTCTGAAAACAGCACTAAATTGGATTTCTTGCTTTTTATTGGCGTAATTGTTCTCTAGTTTTTTTATTTTATGTTGCCATTTGAAAGGAAATTTTAAGGTTTCTTGCCTTTTTCTTTTATCTTATTTCGGTAAACGATTCTTGATTTATATATTAAAATATAAAAATTTAAATAACAAATTTGGCTTGCCTTAAATTGGTTTATGCACATCTTTATATCTATTTATTTAAAACTGTTAGCAAACACTTTTTTTTTCTTGAATTTTTAACAACTTTGGACCATTTGTCCTATTAAAATATATTTATGTGCCTCTTTAATATTTTTATTTAAAGAACTATATTTAATATTTTTATATTAAGAATTTAAAATATAAATTGCAATTTAGCTTTTTGAATATAAAAAAGTTATTAATATGCACAATTATTTATAAAAAATAAAATAATATGCTTAATTATTAATTTTATTTAGTTTTTTATGCGTAGCTAATAATTTTTATACTTTGAGCTGTTATCACAACTAGTATTATGGAGATAAAATACCTAGTTGTTTTTGCTTTTTAAAATAAAAACGAATGATAATTATTTAATATGAAGTGAAAAAAAAATAACGATAAAAAACATTATAGCTTAATAAAAAAATTATAATTTTTAGGGTTTAGATTTTCTAAAATATTTTTTATTTTGAATAATTTGATATTTAAAATAAAAAATTTTGAGATGTTACATTTTTTTTTGTTGAATATTTTGAGATGTTACATGTATATAATGTCTGCATAAACTGCTGAGCTGTATCCAAATACAGACTGAAGCTTGACTGAAATATGATAGCTGACTAAGCTATCGAACTGTATCCTAAATGCATTATTTATTAATTCTTGAAGCTTGTATAAAGGAAATTTGGAAGGGGAGAAATCAAGAAAATTAAATCAAAGAGAAAATCAATGTTACGAATGTAAGAAAGAAAAGTTTATTTTACAGAAAATAAATTTTGCTTATGTCGATTAAAATCGAAATAAAGGATAAAGTCAGATTATATACAGACCAGACCTGTTAAAACCCAACCAGCTCTTACACTAACTCCGTATTATTATTATAACCAGCTTAACATCTCTTTATTAATAAAAATTAAAAAAAAATTAAGCTTAAGAACTCATTAATTACACATTAACTGATATATGTTGACGTGGATAACCAATGTTGTTAGTAACCTCCTGTTGTAACTGTCATCCATGCAACTATAGCTACCTCTAAGTAGACTTCGTTGTATTGCTAACTATTAAATATTTAGCTTTAGTTTGCTGATTTGATATGATAGTAGCTATTATATCAGAGAGTAACAAAGAGTTTTCATTTATAATACAGCAGCGGGGCTTGAGGAAACTCAACGGTCATCCCACAATTATAGCTAGTTCTGGGTAAACTTAGCTACACTGCTAACTGTTATAGATTTATCTTTAACTTGCTGATTTAATATGATAATGGTTAATATGTTAGGAGATTTTTTACCGAATAATTATGTAAAATAGTTATACTAAATCAATCTACGTTTATAAATTTAGTAATGTCGTCCGTATATAAGATAATATTATTTGTAAATCAAATAATATTTACTAAAATTCGTACGATGTAACATTATATATAAATAAAGTAATAAAAATTTTAATGAGATAACATTAATATGTTACTCTGTTTATGAACAATGTTACTTAATTTATGAATAATGTTATTTTATTATAAATTTTTATAATGTTACTTCGTATATAGATAATGTTATTTTATTTATACATAATATATTATTTTAATTACAAACAATGCTATTTCATTTTATAAATATTTAATTATTTCAGTGCAATTATTTTTTTTTATGGTGGTAGAAGTTTCATTTATAAAGCCACTACCGGAGTTTGAGGAAACTAAATGGCAATTTATGAAAAAATTTTACGGGGAAAAACAAAATAAAATGGGTTTACGATTTAGTGTATTAATTTGAGCAAACTATTTTGAGCATACTGCACTATATGATGACATGACAGACAACCCAAATCAATTACTAGATTCACAGGGAAAAAAAAAAACAGTATGCTCAAAATAGTTTATGTACTTGGCTACTACTCCAACGCAATATTGGTCCGTTCGAAATACACAAGTAAGAAACAACAACATAGATATTACTTAATCAACATTGTCATTGACAAGAAGTTTAAAAATCATTGTTAAATATATATATATATAAATATAAGGTGAAAAAAAGCATCAGACTTTTGACGAGAACTGTAAGTAGATAAGACCAGATGTGGTGTGGATATGAGAGTTTTGGAGTTTGCGCAAAAAGAGAGTTTAGAAAGAGAGAGTTATGGGATATTAGAAAAACTCAAATGGCAGTTTACAGGAAAAGAAACCTGTAAAATAGGCGGCAAACTGAAAAATTGACTTGCTTTTCATTGGCGCAATTTCTTTTCTTTAGTATACTTTTAGTTTGACCGAAAAGATACGTAAATAGAATGTGCGAGAGAGAAAGAGAAAAAACGAAGTTTTGTAAATAAAAAGTTGTTGGATTTGAAGAGTACAGTCATATTGTAACAATTCTCTAACCAGTCTTTTTACTAAATATATATATATATATTTATATATTATTCTCAAACTGTTCTAAATAAATTAATGACGGCTTTCTAATTCTAACCGCACATTAACTTTTTATGCTAATATGTACTGACTACATTGACAATTTTACCAATAAAAAAAATTGCACTAACAAAAGTTCCACTTTGCTTATGTAACTTAACTGTACTATTTCATTGCACTACTGAACTACTCATTTTTTTTTTGGTAAATTACTGAACTACTCATTTACGGAGGCTGAAGATGATCAATCAATTGATTTACTCAAAAAGGCATTCTCACTTTTCGGATCAATTCAATTCATGATTCAGCAACATTCAGGGGCAATAAAGATTTTGCATTCTTTTTTTACGAACACGGTAACAAGAAAGATTTTTTTTTTTTTTTGGTAAATCAGGGGCAATAAAGATTTTTTCATAATTAGTGGCAAAAAAAAATTGAGTACGTGGTAGGCACGCCATTGTAATAAAAATAAAAATAACAAACTAATGATCCCACTAAACTTTAAATGCGCTGCTCAAAATTATTTTCTGGTTTAATTTTTTAAATTGGAAGGAACCATCGTCATAATACCCCAATTTTTTTCTTCTTCCGTAAAAGGTTGATCTTCATCCAATCATATCTATGTCAACGCAACTAAATGCATTACACAAAAAAGGCATAATTATAAATAAAAAAATACACAAAAAAAAAGCATAACACTTTTTTTTTTTTAGATAAAGACATTGAATATCATGCTGGAATTGTTTATTTATTTATTTTTTTTCATTAATCATAAATTTTTAATATTTCTTTTATCACTGCTTTTAACACTTTTTTTACACCAAAGTAGTTGTTCTAATTTTGTTATATTGTGCAAAATGGTTGTTATAATTTTTTTTTGTTTGATATCATTTTCACCATGTTGTCATTTTTTTTTCTTTGCATTTAATTTTTTTTGGTGAAAAGAATGACATATCCGTAGAGGGGTCATAGGCCCATGAATTATATAGTGAATGGGTCAAACATAGGCGTCTTTTCAACTTAGTGGGAATTTACACTGGAAGCCCATGTCACTGGAAATTCTCATCTTCTCGTATAGTAATAGCGAAAATGAGCACTTGCATCCAAATAGGGCTACCAAAACTCGAACCTCAACTATCATACTCGCAGATGTAAAAACTCGACTAGCTCCTACTGCTGAACTACATCTTCAAGTGCTTCTTTGCATTTAATTACGATACATAATTTAATCATTATTATGATTTTTTAGAGTTTAGGGTTGGGTGATTAAAAAAATACCATACCCTACTTCATTCTAAAAATTTTTACAGGGGATAGATTATTATTTGTTCGTCTTGCGCAGGGTGGTCTATATTTTGGTAAATAAAAATTATGTGTTTACGAATTATGCATTTTTAAATACATATATAAAAATTGTATTTTCTTTCAGTAAAAAGAAAAAAAAAAAACTATACATTCATAACGCATAAATTTTTTTTTATACATAAAATTTGTTTCAATGTTTTAGATAACGTATATTATAAGTAAGTGACATATGAATCAATTTAAAATAGATAAAAATATATTTAATTTGCTATTTAAATTATTTAATTTTATGGAAAACTCAAAAAAAACAATACAGTTAGAAGAATATATGTGTATATTTTATATACATATTTGTTCATGATGTTAAAAATAAAAACAATTAAGAATAACAATTAAAAAAATTATTGATTACTTAAATGTATTTTTAACTGTCAACATGTTTATTTAGAATTTAAAATTTAGGGTGTCTTTTTGTTCTCTAAAAGCAATTTAAAAAAAATTATTTTCCTAAACTGTTTAACTTCTTTTCAAACCAGATGTTAACGTCATTATAACCACACATTTATCAATTTTCTACTGACATGGAAAGTTAACGTGATTAATAACCCTCTCCACAGCCCGTCATACAAACAGAACTTGAGCTGGCGTGCAAAATACTGAGCATAGTGCCTAATAGCTACCACACAAATACATTAACCGAGCATAGATTGACATGGTCTGATGGGACATGTCAACACTTTTTTTTTTTTGCTGAATGGACATGTCAACACTTTTAATAATATATAATTAAATGGTGCTAAGTTTTATCAGTTTCTAAAATACATCTATGCCATTAAAATAAAAGTATACTGTACGTATCTTTTGTCCATTCATCTATTCTGTCTCTGTTTTTAACAGAAAAAAATTATTTTATATCTTTTACATATCATATTAAAGGATAAAAATATCTCCTAATAATTTTTAAATAACTTGTTTACTAACTAATAATAACTTTAAAAATTTAATTAAAACTATAAAATAATTTTCTTCTATACAAAAGTTTATTAAATTATAATTAAGAGTTAATTTAATTTTAATTCATGTAGAGTTTAGAGAAATAGAAAAAAATGAAAAAAAAATGGAAAGAAAAAGAGAAATATTTGTTGCAATGGATAAAGATAGGAAATGCTTTACAATGTTCATCAATCTATTTTCAATACTTTAGATTTGAATTGCTCATTTGCAATATGTTGCTTATTTTTGTTTTCTTCAATTGGACTTTCAGACGTAGGTTTTATTTTTTTTTGCTGAAAAGAAGGTTTTATATAAACCAAAAGAGAAAAAGCATACAAACAAAATGCAGCCCACCCGAATCAGGAAGAGAGGCATTCCCTCTTATCCTTCATCAGATAATTAAAAAAAGGCTTAGGAAGAGTTTCCAGCCTAATAACACCAGTGAACTCCTGCTCAGCAGCCCACTTTGCGATTAAGTGGGCACAGTTGTTCTGAGTTCTGTTACACCATACAAAATGTATATTAACAAAAAATCTGCTAAAGTTCCTGATTTCTTTGTTTCTGTCATCCAATGAAATCCTTTGTGATTCTTCTCATTCAAACCATGAATTATACTTTTTTCATCAAATTCACACACCGCGTGCTTCCATCCGTTGTTTGCACTTACCATCATAGTTTCCTTCAAAAGTGAGCTTCCAGTATATCAAAATAAATAAAAAATAAACCATTTTTATCAAAGTACCAACAGCTTTCTAACTATACATTAACTCCACGTGCTGATCTGTACTAGCAAATTGCACTTTGCTGACATAACTTAAAACTCTAACCTATAATTGTACTTTGGCGAACACCTATGCAGTCACTTGGGCTGAAGCTTTTAAACCCAATTGAATGACACAAGGTGACTTTTGATAACTGCCTACATCTATCCCATCCAGTAGTCGAGATGTCCTAGCATTTTTTAATGTTATCATATTTATACAATTAAAAAATAATTATTATTTTGATAAAAAAATTATTTTGTTAATAAAAGAACACATTAAAAAATATTAAATAAGATAAAAAATCCTCAAACAAAAATTTAATAACATTTTATTCATCAAATAAAATATGATAAAATTTTATGATGCCTTATTATTATTATTATTTTCTTATATAGTTTAACTAAAAGATCCTTTCAGCACTTTATCTCTTTTTTCTCTTTTGTTTTTTTATTTTTTTTCATCAATGTGACAAGCAGTTGGCCTTAACATCCAAAAGATGCACAGCATATTATTACCAAATATATATATATATATATATATATACACACAGCATAACATTTTTATCATTGGTTATGACCTTGATCCATTTAAAGAAAACGTTTGACATAGCCACATTGCTCAACAGCTTAACACTTAAATTTTCTTACAACACACCACGTACTTGCAAATGGCGCATAACATTTTTTACCAAAAAAAATAAAAATGGCGCATAACATATATAACAATATTATAATAAATCTGTAATTTTTTTAGTATTAAGTAAATTTATATTTTATTTATATATAAAGGCGCTGTTTAAATAGCAAAGAAGTTCAATTTGCATTCCAAAATAGTGAAAAAGAATATATTTTTATTTTAGCTGAATAAAAATTATAAAAAAAATAATACAAGTAAAAACTGAATTTAAATTGAATTTTAAAAATTAAAATATAGCCCAACCGAGAAGAACGTAAAAAAATAATAATAATAATAAAAAACTAGGGGAATGAAAGAGAATCACGTGAAAACTGAGAAGTAGAGAAGAGAAAATTCAAAAAAAAATTAAAAGCGATTTAATATGATGTGTATGTTATTAGTGGTTTTTTAGTTTTTTTTTTTTTTGGTAAAGTGATAATTGTTTCATTGAAACCAAAAGAGGAGGACGTAAAACAGCCCTCAAGCCGCTGTCCTGGGTCCAGTAGAGGGGATGTTTCCCTTCTCCAGAGCAATACAGTCAAGAACACTTTGAGGTAAAAGATCCTCAGTGATAACACCACAAAAGTTGTTTTCTGCCGCCCATTTCGCACACAGATGGGCTAAGCTATTACAAACTCTATTACACCAAATAAAACAAATGGAATCAAAGGCATTACAAAAACAGAGAGTATCCTTGAACAGAGTTGCCGCTGACCAGTGTAGCATCTGAGGATTACCTTCATTTAAACAACTCACCACACCCTTTGCATCAGATTCACACATTATATTCTTCCATCCATTGTGGATGCAAACCGATAGGGCTTGTCTAATTGCCCATAGCTCTGCAATCATCGAGTCACGAGTGTGAACTTTAAACGAGTGAGCTTCAACAAGATTACCAGTGGCATTATGAACCATCATACTGAGATAGCTTCCATTCCTCCTAACTGCTGCATCGACATTAACTTTCAAATAGCCTCTCGGTGGAGGTGTCCATTGACTTGCCAATTTTTCCCTCATGGACAGCTCCCTAGTCTGCAGGCTGCTACCCAAAGCCTGTTTAAATTCAGCAAATTTATTCCTCACCGTGTTGATTGATTCCTCTAAGGAGATGTGAATTTCCTTGAAGACCATTTCATTCCTAACCCACCATAAGTGTTCAAAGATGATAACATTATAAAGAATAAGATCCTCCTGATTTTCGGTTGCATTTGGAAGAACAAAATTCGGTTGCCATATTTTCTCCAATAAGTTGAGAATCCCACCACTGTTTGGATCCACATTACCAAGGATAGCTTCCCATCGTAATCCCCAAGGAGTTGCAAACCATATAGCTCTTGCAAATTGACAGTTAAACATTAGGTGGACCTCACTTTTAACTGCATTACAACCATGCATGCATTTATCATTACTTAGCTGCATTCCACGGTGAGACAGGTTCTGCTTCACACCTAGGCCTCTGTTAGCCAATTTCCACACAAGGTATTTGTGTTTCTCATGGATATGGCTATGCCAAAGTTTTTTTCACCAAGATTTATGTCTTTCCCCATCCTAATTTTCCATCCAGTAATAAGATTTAACTGAGAAAAGACCATTTCTATTTCCCATCCAAACCAAGCTGTCCTCTGTCTCTCTGTTTGCCCAAAATATTTCACATATTCGAGTAACCGTCTCGGCACTGAAGAGATCCTTCAGCATAGAAAGCTTTCACTCTCCATTGCTATTCGTATGTTATTAGTGGGTTGATAGTCCCTAGCTGCTGCATTGGCATAGCTTTGTGTCTTCTTTTTCTTTTCTCTGTCCATCACATCCACAAACCTAGCTTCTGAGTTTAAGCTTTGCTTCCAATTCTAAAATCCAATTACTTATATATTGTCCTTTTTGTTTTTGTCTTCTTTCCGTCGTTGTCAACTTCTCTCTTTTCTTTTTATTCAATTCCTTTCTTTCGTGTTCATTTGAATATTTTTACTATTATGTTCATTTGAATAATACAGATTATGTTGTTTAAAAACATGTATATATTTTATATTAATTAAAAATTAATTATTTAATGTCAAATATAAGTAATAAATATTTATTTTGTATTGGAAGAGCAATAGATCTGTGGATGACTTCAATTTTATATTTTTTGCTGAATGACTTCAATTTTATATATTAAAGCTTACTATGGAATTTAAAAAGACACTTCAATAATTATTACAGTTATTTTATAGTTTTATTTTTTAATTATAGCATTAATTTTAGATCGTTTATTTTAACTACTTAATTTTGTATTAGCCTTTACATAATTTATTTTATTCGTTTTAGTTATTTAGTATTTTTTTAGTTAGTAAAATTATTTATCATTAAAGCAATTTAAAACTTTTTAATTATTTGCTTAGGGTAAACCAGAAACGCTTACTCTTAGAAGAACAAATATATTATTTTACCTTGAAATATGTAATTGATTATCGTGCGGCCCCATGCATGGATGAAGTACATAAAATTTAATTTTACGTTTAAAGTGGCTAGAATGGCAATCTAGGTATCTATGAATCTAAATAGTCACCAAAACAAAGTACACAAATTTGATATGTGTCATTTCTAATTTTTTTTCTGTTGTCAAGCAACGCATAAAACACCTTTCCTTTTCACCCAAAAAAAAAAAAAACACCTCTCTTAGGACCAGACGTGGCATGTTAAACGAAAAAATTGTTACAATAATCGGTTTTCATGAGCGGGAGCTGGAAGTAATACCCAATGGACGGGAACAAAGAATTTTGGGCACGGTGTAAAGATTTATATTTTTACAATAAATTAGCATGAACTAGGAACTATGTAAAAGTAAATTTTTACATAACATTTACTTTTACATATAAAAGTGGCTAGCATGGGTAATCTACGTGTCTATGAATCTAGCTATCAAGTACAAAGATTTGATATGCGTCAAGGAACACACGTGGCATGTTAAAAAGAAAAAATTGGTGCAATAACTGATTTCAATGAGCGGGAAGTAATACCCAATGGGCGGGAAGAAAGGAATTTCGGACACGGTTCGCAAAGATTTATATTTTTACAATAAATTAGTACGGATCATGAACCATTGATTTTTTGTAAAAGAAAATTCTGAAATATTCCAAGTAAGTTGTTTTTCGACTTTGATGTTAGGCCATGAACCATTGACAAAAAACATTATAAAGGTTGTTCATTTTCAATGTGGCTTTTATATATTAATATTGAAATTATTATTTGTTTTCAAGATTGACACATATACAGATAGTAACGTAACAATCAGATGGAATAAAAGTAAAAAATACTCATTTAAATGATAATCAATGCAAGATCAGTTTTATTCACACACAAAATGCAGGATCAGTTTTCTATGAGATCTACAATTGATTTGGTATGGAAAAATGCAAAACTCATATGAGAGAGAGCTTAGTTATAAATTGACCAAGTCCGTTACATTAACTAATCTTTACACTAATCGATCTACTCGCATAATCAAGCTAACTAATTTAAAAAATAAAATTAATACTATTTGTATAATTATCATCAGTGAGAGAAAGAGCGAATTTTTATAAAAACAGTTGTGGGGTTTGGGGAAACCAAATGGCGGTTTATGGGAAACATTTATATATATATATATATAAAGAAGACTTACTATAGTCTATACTAACCAGCTTTCTCCTATTGTAACAATTTTCTAACCATTTTTAACAAATTACCAACAGCTTTCTAACCATACATTAATAATTATTTTGATAACAAAATTACTTTGTTAATAAAAGAACACATTAAAAAATATTAAATAGGGTGCGAAATCCTCAAAGAAAAAATTGATAACATTTTATTCATCAAATAAAAAGTTCCTTTCAGGCTTTCAGCACTTTATCTTCTTTTTCTCTTTTGTTTTTTTATTCTTTTTCATCAATTTGATAAGTAGTTGGCCTTAACATCCAAAAGATGCACAACATAACTATTTGTTTTTTCGTTTTTCTTTCTTTGTCTTTGTCTTCATTTTTATCATTGCTAATGACCCTTGATCCATTTAAAGAAAACGTTTGATAGAGCCACACTCGAATTTTCTTATAACACACCACATCCTTGCAAATGGCGCATGACACATATAACAATATTATAATAAATCTGTTTTGTTTTTTTTGTTATAAGTAAGTTCGTATTTTATTTGTATATATAAACGCGTTGTTTAAATAGCAAAGAATATCAATTTGCATTCCAAAATAATTGTATTTCATTTATTATTGTTGTTGTTATTTTTTTTTTCAATCTAAAAAGAGGCACATCTGCAAAATCTAAAACGTTCATTGTTGAATATTTTATTTTCCAAGAGAGAGAGTTACTTCATTTTAGTTTCATTTTAGTTACTTCATTTTAGTTTTATAATTTATCTACCGTAATTAGCTTCTCTTTTCTTTCCCAAACAATCAAAGCCCCCACTAGGACTACCACTAAACCCACGAACACACAGATCTCTCTTTCTCTCAAATGGCCTTTTCATCATCAATATAACAAGGCCATATTTGCAACGATCAATACTTTTCAAATGCTGAATTTTGGTCTTTCTCATGTTTGAATTATATATATATGAAAGAATAATTAATAACATGAACTTTGTATATTCAACTGTGTTTGAAATAAGTTTAGGGTGCGTATTTTATACAAGAGATGTAAACTAAGAGATAACTAAAACCCTAGAAAAATCAGGAAAGATATAGTTTTACAAAGAGAGATATACACATCTATAGAAGTGTATCATTAACAATAATTATATATCTAACATTCCCCCTCAAACTGGATGGGGTACGATAAACATGCACTTTATCCCGTAGGAGCAGAAAATGTTGTGTTGATAAGACCTTAGTCAACACATCAACAATTTGATATTCACTTGAAACATATCGAACCTCTAGTATCCTAGTAAGCACCTTATCACGTATGAAGTGGACATCTACCTCTAGCAAGACTTCCAGCACCAATGTTGTCACAACCATAGGATCGACATCCCTTTTAAATGTATGCCAATTTCACTCAATAATGCTTTAATCCATACTACCTCTACTACACCATTTGCCAAGGCTTGATACTCAGATTCAATGCTAGAACAGGCTACAACATTTTGTTTCTTAGAAGACCAAGATACAAAATTGTCACCAACATTTGATGCCCAATCCACATCAGTGTAGCAAGAAATATTGTGATTTGTTGATGGACGAAAGCTTTCCAACATGTAACGTACCTTTGAGATAGCGTAGCACACGCTTGCATGCTGTCCAATGAGCATCGATGGGAGCTTGCATTAACTGGCTCAGTCGATTAACAATGAAGCTCAACTCTGCTCGTGTCAAAAGAATATACTGAAGGACACCTATTGTACTTCTGTAAAGTAAAGGAGTCATAAGGGTGCTGCCCGTACATTTGCTGACTTGAACATAAGTACTCGCAGGTGTGGGTGATGTCTTGCAATTGAGCATGTCAGTCTTAGCGAGAAAATCTTTGATATACTTGGTTTGAGAGAGGTGTAGCCTAGAAGGTGTCCGTTCGGCCTCAATTCCTAGGAAGAATGAGAGGGAGCCGAGATCCTTTAGAGAGAAATGGTGATCTAACCGTGCAGTGAAGCTTGAAATATGTGTCGGATTGGATATTGTAATAATGATGTCATCGACATACACCAGAACCCAATGAACAAATAAGTATCCATCACAGAACATTCGAAGCCCCATGTGCAGAGTGTTGTCTTCAACTTGTCATACCATGCTCAGGGAGCCTGTTTTAGGCCATAGAGAGATTTGTGTAATTGGCAAACATGGTAGGGCATTTTGGGGTCAATAAAGCCTTCCGGTTGAGCCATATAAACAGGTTGGAGCATGTGTCCATTAAGGAATGCATTGTTAATATCAACATGTTTAATTATCAAATTATTTGTCACACCAATAGAAAAAACTAACCGAATGGCGGATGGTTTAATAACTGGATTGTATGTTTCCTTGAAATTAATATCAGGATTCTAATGAAATCCTTTAGCCACAAGGCGAGCTTTGAATCTATTTGTGGATCCATAAGCATTTTGCTTGAGTTTAAACATCCAACGATTACCAACAACATTCATCTCGGGCGTGGGTTCAACAAGGGTCCAATTTTTATCTTTTGGCAAGAGCATGGAGTTCCTCCTGCATCGCATGAGCCCACCGGTCATGGGAGAGTGTTGCTTTGACATTGGTAGGCTCGGAGGTGTCTACTTTATTTTTGGTTTGGCAAGTGAGGGCCTTTTTTTTTAATATTCCAGCTTTTGACTGAGTGGTCATTGCATGTGTATAAGTTGGTTTATGTAAAGGAAGATCAATATGGAAATTAATGTTAGGTGGAGAGGAGTGTACGAGTGGTGAGGTGGAAGTAGGAGTATCGATTGCTAACGAAATTGGTGAGGATGACAGAGACCTTTTGTTTAAAGTGCTAGATTGGGGACTTTGGGTGTGCACTTTAGTAGGTGGGGTAGGTAGTGAGAATTGGGAGGGAACAAAATTGGAGGCATGGGATAGGGGTGGGACCGGTGATTATGAGAATATGGGACCGAGAGAAGAGTTCTCATCTTGTTGCCGTGTGGAAACAATCGGAGGAGCTGCATTTGGAGGAATATGTAAAGATTGACTTGTACCTGACACGGGAGAAAGAAAAGGACAAGCAATAGAATTTATAGGAAAATTATAATTAGTGTGTGATCAGATATTTGAGGTTCTATGATTTTGGAAAAAGGAAAATTTGATTCATTAAAAAGGACATTTGGGGTGAAATATATTTTTCCCGTTCTCAGATTTTGCATTTATATCTTTTGTGAACATAATTATACCCAAGAAAAACACAACTTTCAGAATGAAAAGAAAATCTTCTATTATTATGAAGTCGTAAAAATGGAAAACATTCACAGCCAAAAGTTTTCGAAAAGGAAAAGTCAAAGTTTTTATTACATAATTGTTTAGGGAAGATTTATTTTATAAAATATTAGTAGGCAACCGGTTAATTAAAAAAGTGGCAGTTGAGCAAGCATTACACCAATAAGACATAGGAATACTACTGTGGGCAATAAAGGTCAATGCTTTTTCAGTAATATGCATATGTTTTCTTTCAATTTTGTCATTTTGGTTATGTGTGTGTGGGCAAGGATGCTGAAATCTAATCCCAAAATTTATTAAAATTGGTTGTAAATATTTATATTCACCTCCCTAGTTAGATTGAAAAACTTTTATTTTTTGCTGAAAAAGATTTTCAACAAGCAATTTAAATTTTAGTGGGTAGATCCAAGAAAAAAGTGAAAAACCATCATAAAAAATAACATAATACCTATATCCTGCATTTGATAAAATAGAGCAGGACCCCAAACATCTGAAAATACTAATTATAATGGCTCTTTACTTATAGATAAAGAATTTAGAGCAAATAAACGATGATATTTTCCAAGGGGACAAGTAGAACAAAAATTATTTTTATTATTAAAAAAACAGAGGGAAAAGTACAAGCAATAATCCACATAATATTTAACAAAAGATGTCCAAGGCATAAATGCCAAAGGTCATTATTAGAAATATTGGAATTGAAACAACCGAATTCATAAAGCATAGCAACACAATTAGAAGCTGAATATAAATATTGGGGTAAAGAAAGGCGATAAAGTCTATCTTAAAAGGTCCTCGAAGTAGAAGTCTCTTCGTAATTAGATCCTTAACATAAACAAAATGAAAACCAAACTCAACAATTACATTATTATCATTAGTCAACTTAGCAATACTCAAAATATTCTTTTTGATTTGTGGAACATGTAATATATCATTTAATTGAAGAACTTTAGATGCAGTTTTCAATTTGCAGGAACCGATATTAGTTATAGACAAACCTTGGTCATTCCCAATAACAAGCTTCTCAAGCCAAATAGATCACATACGATAATCGTTCGAAAACCAAATAGGACATGCAATTCCACTAACGTCGCATAAAAAATCAAATACGACGCGAATAAATTTTAAAAATTTAATACGACATTCTTTTCATTAATTGCAACACTTAAAAAAATGTACATCGTAAAATATTTTAACCGAATAAGATGTTTATTGAAAAATTGTTGTATTAAATATTTTGAATGACACGTTAAAGCCAGTGACGGCCGATTGTTGCTATGGCAATATGTGTCACAGTAATAAAGCATTTTTTTAATGTACTAGAAGACATCAAATACGACACACATAACCATTGTAAAAAACTGTTTAAATATAATACGAATAACATTATCTGTCATATCTAAAAATTTAATTGTTTATTGTATCTAGATTTTAATTAATATAAAGTTATAAGTACCAAGCCTAAGATTAATTATTAAATCTTCTTTGTTATGTTTTAGAAAAAGTTTAGAATTTCATAAAATTATGAGAGAGAGAGAGAGGCATCGAACCAATTGCAAGTGATACGGGATGAAGGCCATATTTTTATGATAGCTAGAGGTATTCTCGGGCAAACATTATGAGATATATATAAATATATTAGATAAACTAATTCACATGAATGTTACCATTATTGCTTAGTTATACAAAGTCAATTCAACTTTTATATGCAGATTTGATTGTTAAAATTTAAATTTTGGCATGCTTTCTTATGGTGCCGCGTATCGCATCGTCATGTGCCTATCACACTGTTGGGAAACCAAAAAAAAAATATTACATGAATATTCCATTAAAAGCACATTGTGTCTTAAAATATATGATTATGTATCTATAATGGCATTCTGAAGTGTATAAGATGCTTACCATTACAAAAGTGAGATGGACAATGGCACAGTTACCGGAAGCTCTAAAAAATTTGTTACATATATATATATATATATATGTACAAAACACTACTGATAACACATCCAAAGACCAAATTAATTCTTAAAAATGGACATTCCTCATTAACCAGAAATATCTATTTAACAAACAATTCAAGCAATTAGGGATGGCACACCATAAAAATAGATGTAGAAGAAAAAAAAATAAACAAATTATAAAGCAGTTTTGATGCCAATCCCAAATGGTGACTGATAAATCTAGCCATAGTTTAGGAGTAACTTTTAACAAAAACATGAAATGAAGCAATAGCTTTTTATGTCATTTCCCTTAGTTGATTTTGACTATATGGGATATGAAATATTGTCATAGTGCAAAGATGCTAAAAATTACACATATGGTTGGGTTTGAAAAGTATTTGATGCAGTATAAAAGTTAGAATCATGTGAGAGAGAAACTAGTTAAGGACTATTTATACAAATAATGATTAACTTTGATGTTTTTAAATTTTATGTTGTCTTGTAATAATTTGTTTTTATGATTTTAGCAAAATATTTTATTTTTTTCAATTTTCTTTCACATCTCGTTCTTTTTGGGTGTGCAACAATGTCAAACCAAAATAACCAACAAGTACTACTTCTCTTTGAAAATGAGGTTATCCAGTTGCACCATCCAGTACGTCTACCATGTTACTCTACCTTCAGGCTTAAGCCTCACCTCAATTATGCCAATTACGCCTTAAGACTTTTAAACCTTAATCCATAATTGGACTCATTCCTAGTAGCCTTTTTTTAAAGAAGTGTTCTTACTATATGAATATGTTTTAGTAACCATGAACCAATGTTTATGCATAAATGATATATGTGGGAAAGGTCACTGACGCTCACAGTGAGATGTTGGTTATTTGTAGCAGCTCAATAACTCGTGTGGTTGAGATGCAAGGTTTATGGTATGCATAATTTGTATTACTTATGGTGTGTTTGTAGTTTATCAACTTGCTTATTGAGTTAATAGACAAATAAACACAATGATGCACATTAGACAACCCATCTCTTATACGTACATGCTAAGTACCTGTCAATCCCAAAAATCTAAACGAGGCCGAATATTACAAAGCCAAACACAACAAATGTTATATTCAACGATCTTAATAGTTGAATCTACATAATTGTAATTGCTTACGATTTTTCACATATAATTCTTCGATTAATGTAAATTGATTATAAACTATTTAGACTGCTACTTTTAGCTCAGATGTACATAGCTAGACCACTTCCTATAAGCAATTTGGAATTAGTGGCAGAATTTTTTGCATGGATGCCTGAGATCAATTACTGGTCCATAATCACACTTTTAAAACTAT
This sequence comes from Ochetophila trinervis, assembly GCA_003254975.1. Classification (NCBI taxonomy): domain Eukaryota; kingdom Viridiplantae; phylum Streptophyta; class Magnoliopsida; order Rosales; family Rhamnaceae; genus Ochetophila; species Ochetophila trinervis. The sequence goes on along the minus strand of QANX01007182.1, from coordinate 243,689 downwards.
AAAAACATGTCCATATTTCAATTATTATTATTTTTTCTTTTCTTGTCTTTTCGAAAATAAGATATTCGTTTTATTTTCTTTCATTCTCTTAGCTCTATTTTTCTCTTGGGTTCTGAAAAGCTCTAATTCCACCTCAAAAGGAAAAAAAAAATAATTTAATTTAATTTAATCTATACATATACATACTAATTCAGATGCATTGTTTTATTATTTTTTTAGGGTTTTGGAAAAAAAATTATTAATTTATTTTTTGTTTTTTAAATGTTTTTGTTTTTGATCTAAGAAAAATGAGTTGAGAAAAAAAGAAAAAGTAGAAGAAAGGAATGAAAGCTTGTTGAGAGAGAAGGAAAGTTAAAAAAAAAAAAAGGATATGATATTGTCGCATTAGATCTAGATTTTATTTTATTTTTATTTTTTATTCCGTGAAAAGAAACGAAAGAGAAGATAGGCTTGCTAAAACAAAGAAAGAGGGTGGAGTATGTTAGAAAATAAAAAGTACAAAGAATTAAAGAGTGGGCATATTTCATTGGTTTTAAAAATGTGGGCATGAATCGTTAATTGATTCCAAACGCGGACAACAGCACAAAAAATTAGGCCTGACAATGTGTCGTATTGAACTGTGTTCATGTCTTGTGAAATTTTGTTCACCCAAATTTAATCCGTTAAGTTTTCGTGTTGTATCGTTTTATGTTTGTGTCGTATTTTATTCGTGTTTACTACACATATACGTGAGTATTTTATTTTTTTTATTTAAATTAATATATATTGTCAAATGATAAATCATTATCAATTTATGTCTATTAAGCCTAAATACATATTCAAATGATATGTTAAACATTTTAAAAAATATATATTAACATACTAAAATTCAACATAAATAATAATTGTGAATTTAAAATATATAAAATATTACGAATTAAACATATATTAAATATTTATCGTGACTAAAAAACAAAATATGCATTTCAATTATAAATTTAAAAATATTCAAAATATTATAAACCAAACTAAAATTGTACATCCAATATAAGTAATAAAAAAGATAGAATCTAAAATAAAATATTAATATATAAATAGATATAAAAATTGTCATTTTCTAATGAAATAAAATATTAATTTTATAGTTTTTTAAAACTAAAAAAAAAATAATGTAAAAAGTTAACTATAATGAAATAATGAAATTAATTTTTTTCTTATCGTGTCTTATCGTGACCCATCGTGTTAACGTGTTTCAACCTGTTTCAACCCGTTTTCTTATCATGTGACACTGATATCAACCCGACCCGATATCACAGATCCAAACCCGTAAATTATCGTGTCGTGTTCTCGTGTCGTGTAACATTTTGCCAGATTTACAAAAAACTCTGAGTGACATTATAATAAAAGTCTTGTTTATGAATCGTGCTATAGCCCATTTTTACTATGAGTTAATGATACTGGAGTATATAAACTATATCGGTGTTATAAATGGATATTTAATTTTGTTTTTGCTTTTAATACTTAAATGACCTGTTATTCTGTTAGTACTTATGAACTATTTTTTTTTTCTCTCTCTTCCCATCCGATAAACAATGTGTGAATGAAAAAAATCAGAAATAAAACAAGAAGCTCATAAATAAGAAACTTATATGTATTTATCATGATTATCACGTTTAGAATCCAAATAAAAATAAGAAGAAAAAAAAGAAAAACACCATAAAAGATTAAATTTGACTGTATTTAGTTTGATTTAGGTTTCAATTTCTGTTTTTTTTTTTTCATCAAATTGACATTTGAATTTTGTCAATAATGGATAAATGAAACTGATTTAGCCAAAAACAGCAGCACCAGTCAACCAACCGGGTTGTGCGCGACCCATTTCATTGAAAATGGGTCGACCTACACCCCTCCCTACCCATAGAAATCTAAAAGCACAAGTAAAAAATCAAAATCAAAAACAAAAAACAAAAAAGAAAAACAAAATTTTTTTTTGAAGATTAAAGTTAAGTTGAGCTATTTAGGCAGGAAAAATGTCAATAAATCGTAAAAAGCAGCTCAGCTCACCTCTGTAGCTCCAAAGTTTTAGATTACAACTAATTCTTTATTTGGAAACTAACATAGAAACCATGAGAAGTTGATTAAGATTTGATTACATAAGGGCATAGAAAGCAAAATGAACAATAATAATAGTAATGTCCCGATTTTCTAGTCTTAGTGGTCAAATGGATGAATTATATGTTCGAAAAAAAATAGAAACAACAAAACAATAATAATAGTAATACCTCGAATATCCAACTCTAACACTTTAATAGTATTGAAAAGATGAGAGCTTTTCCAAGCAGTGAGCTTCCCCATCTCAGTATCTGTTTTACGAATACTTTTTTAATTCCTCTGGATGATATAATATGATAAAGTCAGCTATGTTGCGATGTACGGCTACCCTCGTCGGCTCCCAGACGGGGAGGCCAAGTTTTTAATAAAAGTTATTTTGTTAACAAATAATAATAATAATAATTAAAAGTGGGGATTCTCTAATTAGGCCCCTTTTTTTTACTAATAATTTGGTGAATAATTCTCTAATTAGTTAATTGCCGAACATACCCATATCTTTTATTGGTTTGGGCTTAAAACGGAAAACCCTATCGTATTGTATTTTGGGCTTATTTATGCGATTACAACCCGACAAAAGCCTACCGACGAAGAAACGGGCAAGCTCCGCTCCTCATCGCAATCCCTGGCCTGGCGACGACGAAGAAGAAACAAAGTATAATATAGTTAACTGACTGTTAAAGCTTATCCCAAAAAATATAGATGAACTGAAACTGAAGCTGAAGCTAAAGCGCTACGGGTAGAAATATTTGGTAATTCCAGCGTAAACAAAATTACTATTTGGCGGTGGTTGTAGATGGGGCGCTCTTCTTCACTACTGGTATCACTAATGGCGATGGCGGCGATGATGGTGATGGCGATGAGAGCAGACGATGTAAACAAGTCGTCGGAAGGGGAATACTGGTCTAGCGCAAAAGAGGACGAATCCGTAGACCACGACGACTTTGATGGCGGCTTTTCTTCCCTCGACGGAATGTTACAGTGGGCCATAGGTTTTTGTCTACTATCTGTTGCTTTTAAATACTATCAGCACCATTTCTTTTTTTTTTTTGTTTGGAAAATCTGTCTTTTTCTTATACATATAAATAGCCAAAGCCAATGCGAGGATACTAGATAGTTGAAATCTCTTTGTATTACATTCTCTCCCTCTTGGTTTTCAATTTTGGTTTTTTTTTTTTTTTTGGTAAATAATAGTCCATTTTAGTTATTAAGCTTAAAACAATCATTCATTTCTTGGAAATTGCATGACTCTCTATCATGGACGTTTTCACCTTCAATCAAAAAACTTTCTGGATTAATAAGATTCATGGTATAACTCGTATTTTTAAGTACCTACACTAGAATTTGGGTTTAATAAAACTTTTGTGGATCCTGAGAAATTGTTGTATCTTCTTGATTATGAATCAGGTCATTCTGATCCTGCCAAGTTAAGAGAAACAGCAAAACATGTCCATTCTTCTCCTGATGAGCTAAAGAAGCGTCAACTGGAATTAAAGGTGGGATCCGGTGTTTATGTATTCAAATACTTGCTCCTTTTCTTGCGAATAGAATTTATAGAGATCATAATATCAGTAAAGAAAATAATTAAAGAGAACAGGGCCAACTCTTAAATATATTTTCTTTTCTTTTCTTATTATGCGGTGAAGGTGATAATATCCATTTGAAGGTAATAAAATATGGGTAAACATGTTATGTTCCTTAATTGATTAATAACGTTTATGTGTTTTCATATATGTACAGAAACATCGATGCAAGTAAATGCATTTTGTTGTGCTATTGTATAATGTCACACAAATGCTCCTCATTGTGTGCTTGTCTCAGTAATTGATGCACGTCTTGTCTAACAGGAATTAGTGGAGAGGTTAAAGGTTCCATCAGATGCACAATTGATGCAAATTGCTCTTGATGATTTGAATAATTCCTCTTTATCTCTGGAAGATCGACGTGGTGCACTTCAGGAGCTTCTGTTGCTTGTTGAGTCAATTGATAATGCAAATGGCAGGTGCACTTGTTCTATGGTTTACATAGTCTGTTCTCTTTCTGTGTTTAATAACAATTACTTTAACGGCTAGGTCTTGAATTTCAGTGAAATGATTCTGAATATTATTTACAGTTATTACCATTTTGAAGTGTCATTGGGTTGCAGTCCCTTCTTCACTTCAGTGCAGTTAAATGTTTGTCATAGGTTCTTCTGGAACTTTTTTTTTCCCTTTTCTTTGTCGTGTCATTTTCTTATGTCATATCATGACTGATGGAATCCTGGAAGTGTTTCTTTTCTGTCTCCGAGCTTTTTTTATTCTCAAGGGGGAGAAGTTTAAACATTCATTTTTGCTTTTCACTTCTCTAACTACACATTGATTTCATTCTTTGAGCCATTTTATCATCTTACACTCCTGTCGTTTTTCTTTTATTTTTTGTTTTTGTTTCTTCTATTGAGATCTGTGTCTATGGGATAGATTGGACACTCCATTAGCCCAATAATTTTCGATTTGTTTCTCATATTGTTGGTTGATGGTTATATTCATCCTTGCTTAAGCTGTCAATAGCTCCTTTCTAGTTTATTGTTTATGAGACTCTTTTTAACTCATTTTACAATTAGTTGATTTTCATAGCTACGGATGTGGGATTTCTAGTTGGATTTTATCTTTCTTCAAGTCTTGCGGAGATATAGAATTTTTCAAACTTTTGGTTTGGGTTTAGGTCATGTGGGGAATTTGATATTTGAATGATTTGTTTTTTTTTTGGTTATTTCTCCACCACCTGCACCATAGTATGAGAGTTACTTTGGATTGATTATGAGAATTTTTTTTTATCATACTTAGAACCCTATTTGAATTAGAATTTATATAATTTTGCTATAGCGGGCTTGCTTGCTTTCCTTATTGTGGGTTCTCATGTCCCACCACATCTCGTGAGACATACGATTTTGCAATTTTTTTTCTGTCTTCGCCAAAACTAGTGGGACGTGAGATGGCCACCATAAGGTAAGCATGCAAGCCTGCCATAGCAAGGACTGAATATTTATAAGTTTTATGTTTGCATGACTGGTTACTCATTGTTACTTTATGGAGCTATATTATTCCAGACTCTAGTCCTCTGACTGTCACCATAACTGATGGTGTATTCTTTTGCACAAATTTTAATTTGAGTTCGAAATTTGTTTCAGATTTTGCTTCATTCTCCAGATTTAACTTTAGATCCCATGTTATCACCTCTAAAGAAGCTAGTATGCTAATGACATTCAATAAATTCGTAATGAACATTAGCCACATGCCCTTATAGTTTTGATTTTGTTGCTTTATGCAATAATTTGAAATATTAGTGTGTGTAATTAGCGCTATTTTAACTGCTACTGATTTGTACTCTTGTCATCTATGTTATGTGGGATCTTGTTTTCCTTGTCTGATATCCAATTTCTACTTCAAAATTATGGAAATCTTGTTTCTTTATGCTGTATCTAAAAAACATGGTTGGTAACTGAGCAATTTTAGTGTCATTGTGGCATTTAGTGTCTTTTCTTGTATGTTTGAATCAAATAAATTTTGCAATTTAAGTGGCTCCTTAAGTTTGATACTTTTCAGACTTCGACAAGCTTGGCGGCCTTCAAGTTGTTATACAAGATCTTTATCATCCTGACCCAGATATAAGAAGACTTGCTGCATGGATTATTGGGCAAGCCAGTCAAAATAATCCTGCTGTTCAAGAGCAGGTAACTTTCTGTTACTTTTATTTTTATCTAACTAGTTATTAGCATATGTTTTTCTTTCTGAAATTTTTATTTCTATATATATTTCTTTCTGTAACTTTTATTTTTATAAAAGTAAAAATATGTTTTTCTTTTTTGTAACTTTTACTTTTTTACTAACTATTTATTAACCTTGACAATATCATCCTATGGTGGAGAATTTATTTGGGGTAATTTGATCCTATGTTTTGAATTTGGATTTCAAGGAGAAAATACAAAAGTAAAAATTCACATGTAGAAAATAAAAAAATGCGCATTTTCTTCTCAATTTCGAATAATGTTTTCATTTTTTCCATAATTTTCTTTTAATCAGTTTGGAAGTTAGAAGAATTACCAAGGGAACAAAATTAGAAGGAAATTAAATGAAAATCTTTATTGATATGGAGATTTAGGAGAAAAACTAGGGGTTAGGGGAGTTTTTTTTTCTGTTTAGGGTTAAATCCAAATTTAGGCTGGTAGGATAAGTTTGTTTGATAATCCAAATTTAGGCTAATAATAATAGGGTAAGTTTGTTTGGGCCCTATTTTTTATCTAGACCAACTGAGAAGTTTTTGGACCAATCATTGCCATATAAGGTTGTACTTGTCTGTGATTTAATTAAGAGAGCAATTATTTTTTCTTAAAAAGCCAGTGCTAGGCCTTGTGACGACTATTAAGGAGAATGGCGAATTGGTAATAAAAGCACCCTTTAGAAGATGGAAAAAGCGACTGACCTTAGATAAACTACTAGAAAAGATGAAGCAAAATAAAAGATTTTGTGGTACCTTGGTCTCTGCCCTGCGCATGGTATTAGAGCTTCGTTCTTAATCCTAATTTTGCCCCGGTAAAAACGGTGATGAATGGAGCAATTAGAAATCCCGCGACTTCTGGGGACTCCTTAGGGAGCACGTAATTTGTGTCCACAACGATGAATGTTGTTACAAAACTTTTTTCTAAGAATGCTAATCTGCAACTTGCTATTCGTAAACTAAATGGTAAAAATTATTTGGAATGGGCTCATTCCATGAAGCTGGCGGTTGAGGATAAAGGAAAACTAGGGCATCTAACTGGCAAGATCCAATGACCAGCAGCAGACAATATGAATTTGATAGCATGGAGGTCCAATATTTCCTTAGTGACTGCTTGGCTTTATAAACTCTATAGCATCTTCCTACCAACAGCTAAGGATGTGTGGGAGACAGTATGACATTGTTCCTCAGGCTTTATAAACTTGAAGTCACCGAATTTGTAATCTCCTAACATTATCCTATCTGCTGAACTAGGTCTTAAGTCTTTTGGACATTGAAACAAGTTCATCTTAATGCTGTCTCATAATTCTAATCCCATCGGAAATGGAGGAGAAACTAGTACCAAAATCAAGGGTTTATGTGTTAAGTAGACAAAATGGGCATTCCCCGAGGTCTTTGAAAACATGTTCTACATGAGGAAGAATACAACTCAAAGAAAAGAGTCTTGAGAACCTTATGCAACAGAGCCATGAGTCCACTCATCCTCCAGGTAATATCTCACCCCGAGTCTACATAATTTATCACTTTTGCACAAGCTGTCACCGTGTCTACACAACCTGACCAGCCTACCTCGAATCTTAATATTGAGTCTAATGAGTTTACCAGTCTTGGTTATGAGTTTACCGAGTCCAATAATGATCTTAATCTTCACATTGCTATCAGAAAGGGTGCTAATACTTGTACCAAGCATCCCTTGTCTCATTGTATGTTATATGGAAATCTTTCACCCAGCATTGCTACGAGTCTAATACTTGCTTTTACTTCACGAATGTCATGCATGGAGAATACAAAAAAATGTATTGGATTCTCTAAAGGTTTCACTATCTTGAGTGGAAGGAAGCTATTTGTGAGGAATTGAGAGCTCTTGTGAAGAATAAGGCGTGGGAGATGGTGGATCTACCTAGAGGAAAGAAGACTGTTGGCTGCAAATGGGTGTTTACAATCAAATATAGATATGATGAATCTCTTGAAAGGTACAAAGCGCGTTTGGTTGCCAAAGGATTTATTCAGACCTATGGTATTGACCACCTTGAGACCTTTGCACCAGTAACAAAGTTAAATGCTGTGAGTACTTCTGTCACTTTCAGTGAATCTTGACTGGCCTCTGCAATATCTGGAAATAAAAAATGCATTTCCTAATGGAGACTTAGAAGAGGAAGTCTACATGGACCCAGGTTTTGATGGAAAGTTTGGTTAAAAAGTATGGATGCTAAATTTTTTTTTTTTTTTTTGTATGGGCTAAAACAATTGCCAAGGGCCTGGTTTGAAAACTTTACCCAATTCGTGAAGAATCAAGGGTACATACAGGGACAAGCCAATCATACAATCGTTCCAGTGAAGGGAAGATAGCAGATTGATAGTACTTTGGAAGATATTATTCTTTCAGAGGATGACTCGTTTGAGATGAAGTGGCTAAAGAAGTTTCTTTCATCAAAATTTGAGATCAAGGACTTGGGATCTCTGAGATACTTTCTTCGATTTGAGGTTGCTCAATAAAAACAGAAAAATTAATTAAGTCTCTCAAGGGAAGTATATTTTTATCATAAGAAATTGGAATGAGTGGTTGTAGGCCTGCATACACTCCAGTTGATCCTAATCAAAAGTTTGGAGACAACAAAGGGGGAGATCCAATGCATATATCGTGATATCTAAAGTTTGTGGACGAGTTGATTTACTTGTCACACACGCAATCTGATATTGCATTTGAGGCGAGTATAGCAAGTCAATTTATGCACTCCACGTCAGCAACATCGCGGAAAATGTTTATTTTGATCTTGAGGTACTTGAAGAGCACACTAGGTTTTATTTTTCCAGAAGACTGCACAACAAAATATTGAGGCCTATTCGGTTGCTGACTGGGCAGGATCAACCAAAAACAGGAGGTCCCCTTGAGGGTATTGCATATGTGTGGGGTAATTTGGGTACTTGGAGAAGTAAAAAAAAAAAAAAAAGGTAGAACGTGGTGCATGGAGCAGTGCTGAGGTAGAATATAGAGCTATGGCTCACAAGGTTTGTGCAATGTTGTGGCTGAGAAGATCTCAAAATTCCAGTTAAGATGCCTATGAAGTTGTACTGCGCCAACATGGCACTTATACTATTGCACACGATCCAGTGCAACATGATAGAACCAACAATTTTGAGATTGATAGACATTTGATAAAGGATAAGATTGATACTAGAGCTATTTGTACTCCTTTTGTTCAAAAGACACAACAAATAGCCGATATTCTTACAAAGATATAGATATCTATGCACCAACTTGAGGGGGTATTGGAGATTTAGGAGAAAAGCTAGGGATTAAGAGAGTTGCTTTTCTGATAGGGTTTGTTTGGTTTCCTAATTTCTAGCTAGATTGGTAGAGTAGTTTGTGGACCAATCTCTGCTACATAAGGTTGTACTTGTCGGTGATTTAACTAAGAGAAAATTTATTCTCTAATCTCTTCTTAAAAAACCTACAGTTTGGTAATTAAAAAAAAAAAAAAAGTAAGGAAAATAAAATCCTTACTCCTGAAAATGTTTGTTCTTTTGGTTTGAGGGAATTTTCGAAGGAAAAAAACATGTAGCGAACAAAGAGATTTTTAACACGTAATATCCTTTCAATTTTCTCTTGTTTATTTTTCTTCAAAATTAAAACAGCCAGATCTTTGCCTCAACCTCCATAGTCATCGTCTTCTTAGTAGGTTCTTCACGGTGGTCTGTTGATAGTAGCTGGAGATCTGCCATTGCAAAAGGAGAGCAAAAAGACGCATAGAGAGAGGAAAATAGCGTATACAGGGAGAGAGAGAGAGAGAGAATGCTGCTGGCTTGATAAATATTCTCCAGGAATTTAATCTCTCTCACTTAAAATTAGGAAAAAGTGAAATCCCCTTTCCCTACTAGTTTTCCTTTCCATTATCCCTTTTTTCTCTCCGTATATCTTCATTTATAATCAAAGAAAAAATAAATCCCTTGCCTTTTATTTTATTTTATATTTTTCCCCTTTTCTACACTAGTTTCCAAGTTTCAATCGTAGCCTTGAACATAACAATGAAAACTTAAATCCTTTACATCTTTATTTTCTTTTCCCTTGTAGATTCTAAACTCTAAACATAGCCTGAATCATAAGAATATAAAAAAATGTTAGCGTCGCAGGTCCTTAAACTTGGGGCATTGTTGAAGCTGATGAAGATGGTAAAATCTAATTTCATTGAAGAAGCCATCAAAGGTTTATATGCTGTTTCAGCTTTGGTCCAAAACAGTTTAGCTGGCCAAGAATTGTTCTTTGCAGAAGATGGATTATTGCTCCTACAGGTGATCTATCTAAGAATTACTGTATTGTTGAGTTATTTGGAGTTTGCATTGTTGTAACTGACAATTTTGTTCTTAGGACATTCTAAGTGATTCAAGCATTGATATCAGACTGCAGAAGAAAGCTGCGTTTCTTGTGGGTGATCTTGCAAGGTGTCAATTGAAAACTATACATAAGGATGAGCTTCCCTTTTTAAGTGATCGCTTTTTCTTAAAGTCTGTAGTTGATCTAACAGCATCTTCTGACCTTGAACTACAAGAGAAGGTATTTCTTTAACATTCATGGAAGAAAGAAAATATGTGTGCATAAGCATTGCGCATGCATGTGGACATGTTTGTTGTTGGTCCTACTATTGCTGAATTGTTATTTTATCCGTTACAGAAGTGTTTTGAGTTACATATTATGTGATCACTGCACGTGCACACAATGTGGTTGAGAATATAGAATATTTTGTGATGACAGGTACAGTTTGATTTTAATAAATTTTATTCTCCATTGAAATGTTTTTAGGTTCTCATCACGATCAAGAATCTTTTGCTACTCAGAACAACTGAAGCATTGGTTTTCAAGGAATTTTGTGGTTTAGATGCTGCGTTGGACAGGATGAGATTGCGACTGCAAGATTTAATCGGAGAGGAAAATCAAAGAGATTATGCTATGGATGTGGAAAGCCTTCGATATGAAGTGGAGCTGATATTTCGCGAAAAGCTGGAAAAAAAATAGTGAGGACTAGTAACTAGGACCTATTAACTTTGTATTATATATGATGGCTGTTAATTTATTCATAATGACTTGGCATGAGATGCTGCGAATGCAATTCTTCGCCTACATCCAATTTGGATTGCTTATAATTCCAAGCATTTAGCAAGAAATACAAGTGACTAATTCACCAAAAAAAAGAAAGACAAGTCTAAATTTAACTTTTACATTAACAAAGATGAGGTATAAATGGTAATGGTTTTTTTATTTTTTGGTAACAATCATAATGATTGGTAAAATGTGAGCTGAGAAGCATCTCTTCTTGCAAATTGATCCATGATAATTTCCGGTAAGAAAGTTTCCTTGTGGAATTCTATATTGTTCATACGTCATGTAAGATGTAACGCTGTGCTTAGAAGACAAGGAAATGCCCCCATGAAAGAGTTTAGGAATTCTACATTGATCATGCTTCTTTATTCTATTTTTTGTATTTCAGAAATATCCTAATAACCATAAATAAAATAATATAATTATGCAATTCGCTATTAATCCAAAAACCTATTTTTAACTTGAAAAACTTTTTTGGCTTTTATAAACAGAAAGTAGAGTTTGGTGTGCTAGTTTATAGAAATAATTCCTTGAAGTAATTTTTTTATTCGGCTTTGTTTTTCTTTCTGGGTAAAAGCAGTTTTGAATTTTAAATTTTAAATAATATGCAAACTGCATTTTAATTTAAAAAGTAGTGATATAACGTTATTTTGAAATCATTTGGAATTAAGAGGGGCAACAGAGAAGGACAGAATATGATTTTTAATTACCATTCCTGCAGCGGATTTTATATCCCTCCCCTGGTTAAAGGTGCATATGAAATTTGCCTTTTAAAAAATAAATTTTCAGCTTTTTTTATCAATTGGTAGCTTTAAGGTGGAGATCAACAACATTTGATTGATGCAAAAGGGGTGGAGAGCAATTGCAATATATTCTACTGTTAGAGAGAAATTTGGTAGAATGCTCTGTTCTGTGTGAAGGATTCAAACTGTCACGTAGTTTCCTAATAAGTTCCATTAGTGCAGGGCTCATTTATCTTCAATAAATTAAAGCTTTCTTTCTTAAATTATGTGTTACCGCTGAAGGTAATCATATTTACATGTGTAGCTGTAGCTTTTCTGTAAAAGATTGACCACTGCAAAAATATATATTAAGCTTTTAATTTTCGACATCATTTCTTTATTTGAAAACCATTATAGAAACTGTAAACAAAAACACTTACTGTTAGCACAAAAAAAGAAAAAAAGAAAAGAAGAAGCCCAAATAGGAACAGATACTACCACATAGAAAGGAAACACCAGTAAAAGGTATTAAGATTAGTCCATTCTAACAAGATTATTTATTGACTCAAGCCTGGTAAAGTATCTTATGGGTTAAAGGCCTCGCAATGAAATCCCCATCGTTTTTGGCATGGTTGAATTCCCTTTGTACATAATCTAAAGATATTTGCAGCTGTCTCACCGGTTTACAGTCCTAACAAGCACTTCTTCCTTCAATTCCTGCGTTCTTCTCCAGCCAGTTTAGATAATTCACTTGGAACAATGCCTCGAGCATGTCTTGTGGCGAACAACTTTCTTTAATCACCACCTGGTACATGCCAACGTTTAAATTACAACAAATATAGTAGAGAAATTAAGATAGCGTTTGATAATGTGTTCGTTTTTTGATTTTTGATTTTGTTAAGTTTTTTGAAAATAAAAAATAAGAAAGCATTTGGTAACTATTTCCATTTAAAAAAAAAATCAAAAACAATTTTGTTTTTGGTAATCATTTTTATGTTTTAAAAATCAATAACATTTTTTAAATTTTACTTGAAAGAAAAAAATGAAAAAAAAGAAGAAGTCATTTTTATTTTTATTTTTTATTTTTCTTTTCTTGATAGCATTAAGATCTAAGACATCCTAGATGAGATTCGAAAATGCTCTGATTGCTCAAAGCTTCGGACTACTTGGACGCAATCGGGATCCTGAACTGCTTCGTCAGGGCTAGGATTAGTGCCAGCACATTGCTGGTAAAGGTCGAGGACTCTGGACTGCTCGATAAAGGCTAAGATATGGGACTGTCCGAACAGGTCCAAAACTTATAACTATCTGGATGGGGTTGGGACCAAGGACATTCTGGACAGAGTTGAGACCCCGGACTGTTTGCAAAAGGCCAAGATCCTAGACCACCCAGAAAAGGTAGGTGTCGAGATCTAAAATTGTCCAGCCAGTGCCAGGGTTTGGAATCGCTTAGAAGGGCCAATGTTTGGACACGAGATCTCGAACCCCCTTGATAGGGCCTGTGATGGGTTCCTGGAAGGGGCTAGTACCAGGACTTCGAACTACTTGGTTGAGGTTGAGACTTGGAATTGCCCGATCAGGGTGGGACCATAAATTTCTTGTACTTGGACGAGACCCTAAATTGTTCGGTCCGGGGCCTGAACCACAGACTGCTTGTATGAAAATAAGATCCCGAAACATCCAGTTGGACGTCGAAACCACGGACTGCTTGTATGAAAATAAGATTCCGAAACATCCGGTAGGATGTTGAAACCACAGACCGCCTATATGGAGTCGGAACCTTAGATTGTCTAGTCAGAGTTTGGACCATAGATCGCCTTTACAAGGCTAGGACTCCAGACTGTAAAGTCGGGGATGAGACCATGGACCCCTTGATCAGCTCTAAGACCATAACCGTTTGGATGGTTCTAGGATCTGGCCAGCCCAAATGAGGTTTAGGTCCAAGTTCGCCCAAACATGGGCGGGATTTTAGAATATTTTGATGTAATCAGGACTATCTGGATGGGTCTGAAACTATAGATTGCTTGTCTAGGGCCAAGAACTGAGTTTGCTTGGATACGACCATATCTCAGTATTGTCAGGTGATGCTATGACTTATCATCTTTATAATGACAAAATTTAGTGTTCCACATTAGTTATATATGAATTTGTATAAAAAAATAATAATTTATTTTTTAAAAGTATAAAAAATTAATAAAACAAAAAGATTACCAAACAAATTTGTTTTTATGGGAAAAAAAAACTTGATGATTGATATTTTTTTAAGCAATAATCATAAACAAAAATAAAAAACTAAAAATAAAAACAATAACTAAATGCATTACATAACCTTCAATTGGAGATTAATTGTGTGTACATATGAAACATAAAGGTTGCTAAAAAGTAAGAGATAGACCATGAATTGGAGATTAGAGCTAAAGTGGAATTATTACTAACACATAACCTTCCATTGGCCACGGTCAAAATGTATCCCTCATTTATATAGAGTGAACAGTGCAAACACATCCTCTTTGCTGTTGACATCATCACTGAGTTTTGAACCCAGCCAGCTGCAGTCGATTCTCAATTGCAGAAGCTACATCTTTTGCATATGAAGATAGTAAATTTGGTCGTCCCACAAAATGGAAATCCAATAATAAAATGAAGCTCTATTGTTCCCAATTTTTTTGTTTGAATTTCTGTAAGACCAATCATAAAATTTCACTTCGTCTACAAATATAATTATTTTATTTGCAATTAATTTTTTAATTTATTTGTTAAATTTTTAAATAAAATGACATTATATTAATAGTATGTTATTAAGTCAACGATAGACATAAATAGAGGTATATATATAAACAAAATACATAAGACACCAAAACATTTTACAAGATATAGTTTCACCAAATGATATGATGAATCTTTTCACCAAAAAAAATATATATATGATATGATGAATCTAGATATACATGTTGTCACCCGCTAACTTTTTGCCACATCTGATGAATGAAAATTGGTCAAGAATTTGGGTGGCTAATAAATTTGGTACCATACATTTTATATATAGTATATATGTAGTTTGCTACAATGGTTTAATTCAATATTGTTTCAGGGGAAAAAAAAATTATTGATTTCAAATAAAATAGAGGAAGGCAATGTCCACTTCACTAAAGTGAAGTCCTGATTCAATTTGCCCAATCAAAAATAAAAATAAAAAAATAGAGGCAGCAATTTTAAAATTTACGCTCTTTTTTTTTTTTTTTTTTTTTCTAAAAAAAAACTGTTTTAGAGAAATAGATACGGTGGTCGTGCAGGACCTCTTTCGCGTCCCTTGCTCTAACGCTACCGTTGGCTTTCTCTCTCTCTCTCTTCTATGCAAACCCTATAAACAGTGTCCGCGACTCCAACAACCGTCAGCAATCAAGGCTCGGTACGGCTTCTCTCTCTTTCTGATATTCTCTCTCAATGGCATTCTCGCTTTTTGTTATCTTAATGCCTTCAAATTTGAAACTTTTTTTTTTCCACTTCGAATTTCACCATCATAATAACCAAAAATGTCTCTATTCTGCATGCTTTACGTTTAAATTTAATGGGTTTTTTCTTCTTTGGATGTTCAAAGTCTTAAATTTGCTGGAAAGTTTGTGCTTGCTAGGATTTTTGGTTTTCGTGATGGGTTTTGATTGATCACCCGCTTCTGCCAGGAGAAATTGTAAAATACTGGAAAAAATCTTATCTCGATGTGGAATGAGGAGTTTTGTGAGAGTTACTCGTTTTATTGCTGTTTCTGTTACATGAAACGAGAAAGAAAGAATCTTATTATTATTATTATTATTTTTTTTTTTGGGAAGGAAGAAGGGATGTGGTTTGATTAAATGTTTGACCATGTGGATCCTCTTAATGGTTTGGTGGATTCAGCCTGGAGATGTTGCGGCTCTGTAAGTGGATGGATTTCTAGCTTACTCTCAAAAAATTGCGGAGAACTAGTGAGTCATTACATTTTGCTGGATTAATTGATATTGCTTGATGAAATAGTGAGCCAGTACATTGCTTTGATGCATGCTTTGTTTGGGGTGCTGTGTCATCATACTTACTACACATTTTAATTGCAGATCGGCTCACTTTTGGGTAATTCTGAAGATTGTGAGAGTCATCATACATCTACCATGGTTGTGAATGATCAAATAGAAATTATTTCATCCGATAGTGATTTGGAAATAGAAGATGCTAGAGATAACATAGGATCTCCTAACCATAGAACACTTCCATATTGGGCAAGTGCACCTGAGACAAGCTCGAGGAGTAGAGGTCAGATTGGTTTTCCGAAGAATTAGTTCGATTAAACATAAAGTTTATTATTTATGCACTCATCGTTCTGTTAAAAATGCAGGTTATGCTGGAGGATCATATGCTTCTAATGGACGCACTGTAAATATTGATGGCCATACAGATGGAAAACTGCAGAATCACTCTGGCCCTGGAGATCATGTAGGACCCTCAAGTCAACACATTTCCCGTGCAGATAATTCAAAGTATAATGGAACTGTGTATCAGCCTCAGACTGTTAATTCACGAATTGCGAATAGTTTTGGTACAGATTTTGAGAAGATTTCATCCCAACAGGCTCTAAAGAGAACCCTTCCATCAGCTATTGCACCATCTGTAACAAGCACTAAATCAAACACTTCAGTAGATAATACTGGGCGCAGTCTTAATTGGGACACTTATGGAAGTTCACACAATTCTGCAGGTCCAAGTTCAATTAGTAGTAAGAACTATATGAGAGATCATTCTAGTAGGGGTAATGATAATGAAGTTGTCATGTACGGAAACAATATGAGTAGGATCCTGCCTCCCTCTTTGGTGCATGGCAAGTCTTTTCCTGCCGCACAATTTGCTACATCCAGCGATCCTGCATATCGTTCTGGAATAAGTGAAGAAAACGCTGCAGGAAGTGATGAAAGATTGATATATCAAGCAGCACTAGAGGTATTCTTTTGGCCCAATTGTCATAGTATCATTTTGTTTGTTCAGAAATATGTCAAATAGGACTGTTTACACTTTTTGTGCAAGACTAGACTTAACCGTTTTGTATAATATGATATTTTGTTTGTGCACTGAAATGATTACTCTGTAAGATCTAAGCAATGGTTGAGTTTCATTTGTAGATTTGGGAAAGTTTTGGCGACATTAATAAGAATCTCACATACCCTTGTTTGGAAGTGTTGATCTTGGACATGACTGGTGGAAAATGAAATTTATGGATACTTAAAATTAAGATTATAAGCACTTTTATGGGCTTATAAAGTTTTCTACTTACTGCCCTAAGTCGATAAGAATGATGTATAGATGTTTCTGGTCTTATTTTAAGTACATTTTCCTGTTGATATAGGTAAGAAAGATGTATATGATGTTTCTAGTCTAATTTTAAATCCCTATCCTGTTGGATCTTCTGTCTAGTGATTGTGTCTTTTAGAAGTTATCAAGCCAGCTGAACTACAAGCTATCAATAAGAATAATTAGAAGAGATAAATGTACAAGAGATAATACAATTATGTTGCAAGGAAGCTAAGGAAGAAAATTAAAATCAACTTGTGAGTTCTAAGAAAGGAAAGAATATAGGGGTTGGAAGAGGGTTTGAAAGAGAATATCAACATTAAAAATATGAATACTAAGCTTTTGCAAGGGAACTTCTATTTGAAGTATTAACAAGCTAATTTTCTATCAATTTAAAGTGACTGTGAATTATTTGAGTCTACTCTCTGGTAGGCAGTTCAGAAATATAATTAAATTCCTTGGTTTGTTGTTGACTATTCCCAACAAGAAAAGTTCTGTGAGACTTAGAATGGCTTTTTCATTTTGTTCATATTTTTCTCTGCCTCTGGAGGATCACAGCTAGTTCTATTGTAAACACCCTATTAGAAGGTTTTCAAAGATAAGCATGGAGCATTTTATATTTTTATTTTTTGTACCCAAGGGTGCAGAATCACAATGTGCATCTGAACCCTTTTATTTTATTTTATGGATAGGTTGCATATCTGTACTCGTACTACCGTCTTATGAGATTTTATGTAATGTTGAGGAGAATGTCGTTTGCTATAGTTGTTGAAGCAGTTTCTATGATATTCAGTGTTTCAAGTGGAGCAAAGTTGATGCTAATTTCATCATAAGTTCCTGAAATGTTTTTCCAATTTTGTAGTGCTGAAAAGGGTTTGGTTCCTGCAGGATCTCAATCAACCAAAATTTGAAGCTAATTTACCTGATGGTCTTTTGTCAGTCCCTCTTCTAAGACATCAGGTGTTTCTGTCTGTCCAATAGCGCTATTAAATTATTTTGTTAAATTTTGTTGAACATCATGTTAAACTAATCAATTTACTTAGCAGAAAATCGCATTGGCATGGATGCTTCAGAAAGAAACTAGAAGTTTGCACTGTTTGGGTGGAATTTTAGCTGATGATCAGGTAACTAGCTTAAAATCTAATAGAACCTTAGAATTAGATCTGGCTTGGCGCTTGGTGCTTCCCTAATATTGCCTACTTAGACTTGTTTTACTTTTACCTTTCAGGGCCTTGGGAAGACAGTCTCAATGATTGCCCTTATACAAATGCAGAAGTTTTTGGAGTCAAAATCAAAATCAGAAGAGTTCTCTAATAAAAAACCTGAAGCTTTGAATTTAGACGATGACGAAGATAATGTCCCTGTTGTTTTAGATGAAGTCAGGAAGACTGAAGAATCTGCTGATATTAAACCAATTCCAGAAGTTAGTACTTCTACACAGGCATTTAGTAAGCGGAGGCCAGCAGCTGGTACTCTGGTAGTATGTCCAGCAAGTGTTCTACGACAATGGGCCAGGGAGCTAGATGACAAGGTTGCAGAAGAAGCAAAGCTGGAGGTCTTAATATACCATGGAGGCAGCAGGACGAGAGATCCTGTTTCACTGGCCAAGTATGATGTAGTTCTCACAACGTATGCTATTGTAACCAATGAAGTCCCAAAACAACCTTTAGTGGATGAGGATGAAGCTGATGAAAAGGGTGGGGAAAAGTATGGATTATCTTCTGAATTTTCTTTCAATAGGAAGAGGAAACAGACTTCCAATGATGCTAGCAAGAAGCGAAAAAAGGGTAGAAAAGGAATTGATAGTTCTTCTATTGATAGTGATTGTGGTCCACTTGCAAGAGTGGGTTGGTTTAGGGTCATACTAGATGAAGCTCAGACAATTAAAAATCACAGAACTCAAGTGGCTAGAGCCTGCTGCAGCCTTCGTGCCAAAAGGAGATGGTGCTTATCTGGTACACCAATACAAAATACAATTGATGATCTGTACAGCTACTTCAGATTTCTGAAATATGACCCATATGCTGTGTATAGATCATTTTACAGCACAATTAAGGTTCCAATATCCAGAAATTCAATCCAAGGTTACAAGAAGCTACAAGCAGTTCTTAGGGCTATAATGCTGCGTCGAACAAAAGGTGAACGATTTCATAACTTTTGTGTTCTTTTGTTGTGGGTTACTGTTTCATTTTCCTTTTCTTTTTTTAGGAGATTTATTAATGATAAAAAGAGTTGACATGTCCCTCTGCCGAAAACGAAAATTGATTGTTTCGATTTTATTTATGCTAATTTAAAGACTTTAAAACTTTTCATTCGTTTCTCATTTTTGCATTTGCATATGTATTTTTCTGCATTGCTTTTTTTCATGGACTTGCATAGTGATTCCAAGTGATTGACTCATTTTGGAATTTGGTGTCTTGCAAAGAAATTCATTGGCTGCGAAATAATAGCAGAAACGGTCTTTAGGCCATGATCTGGAATTTACTTTCACTACATCGTGCAACTCATTTAAAGTTTCTGTCAACTCTCTCTCTCTCATGTAATGATGTGCACAAACACCTTTTCCAATTCATCCTCCTTTTCTTATGCCTCTGTTCTTGCACGGTCTCATTCATGCCAATGCCGTTTTACTTTCGCCTTCTAAATTTTCTATTTCTAAATGTTGGAGAAATAAATTCAATTAATTTTTTTTAGTGGGAGGGCTTTCAAGCAATATGTTCTGTTTAATTGGCAAACCTTTTTGTGATGCCATGCCCCATCTGTCTGACAAACCATGGAAGCTGTTGGCAAAAATTTATGATGCCAGGATCTTCTAAACCATGATAGTGCTCACTGCTCACTGTTGTTGAAAACTGGGTAATGTATTGGTTAGAGTTGGGTCTGTGTTCATACTTGTGATAGTTTATGGAGGTGATTCGATGATAATTTCTGCCAAAATCTGACCATTGGATAAGTCCTATCTCATTGACAAACTGGTCTAACTATTAATTAAATGTAGTGCATGTGCAGGGCCTAATTTTTGCCTGTTTTAGACACCCCTATAGGTGAGTCTTGATGGTAACATAATAATTTTATAATATTATAGAATTCAAAAGTACCAACTCGTTGATGAATCTGCGACCATGAAGTTCTTTGTAAGTTCTGGGCTAGATAAGGAGCATGTGCATGGTGTTTTTGTGTCGATTTGAGTGACTGAATGGGCCAGCCTCTGGAGGAGCTTCAATATGAATGATGAATTACCAACAGAGTGAATTTTTTGTAGTTGACACGGTTATATTTAACCTTATATATATGTCATAAATAAATATATATGTATATATATTTTTGGGGACAAATTTGCTCTTAAAGTAATTACGAGATGTGAAAAAGGGTAGTTGAAGGGGCTTATTAAATGATCATAGTTCATTGCTTTTGAAGTATACTTCCAATTTTCTTGAGGTTTTCTCGGACTGTCCGGCAATAATACGGGATGGGCTTGCTCTCTTTTTAAATCTGAATTCACTTGGCTACAGTTGAACTTGTTATTCCGTAGTCCTCCTGCTGTCTTGCCCATTCTCCAAAATGTCAAAGCTTATTGATTAATAGGATAGGAGAATCTTATACACGTCAAGTTCATCTTATGTGATGTTAATTTATTTCATTTCCCCTCTCCCGCTGTAGCTGTAGATATATAATTATAGTATATACTTGACTTTTTATAATAAATTTATTTATGCTTTCTTTAGCTAGTGATCTGCATATTAATTATTGGTTCTACTTTATATGCAATTATATTCATTATCGCAGATGGTTTAAAGCTCTAACTCTCTGACCTAACATGGATATGTATAATTTGTTTCTTAATTTATGTGCACTCTTTGGTGCTGATCGTCCTTAGTTATCGTATCTAGGTACATTCATTGATGGCAATCCTATAATTAGCTTACCGCCAAAAACAATACACCTGACTAGGGTGGACTTCACAGCTGAGGAGCGTGCTTTCTATACTCAGCTAGAATCTGATTCACGATCTCAATTCAAGGTGTGTCGAGTTTCATTTGAGTTTCTACTATAGGAGTTGAGAATGTTTGTTTTGCACTTGTGTATAACCATACATGTTTGTGTGGTTTCTTTCACTGTTTTAAGTGACAGATATCGTATTGGCTTACAAATATAATTGCTATATATATATATATCATTGTGATATTCCCAGTGTGAAGTATCGTTTGTGATTAGTAAGCATGAGAATTCATTTTCATGAATTTCGGATTATTTTCCATGATTTTTAGGAATTTTTAGGATATAATTGGAATAGATTATAGTTATTTTGCTTAAGTTGAGACTTTGGAAGAAGATTCTTTTGAAATATCGTGAGGATGGATTCTGGCTTTATTAAATTTTCTTTATGCTGAAATTTTTATGTGTTTTGATATTAATGTTTTATTTGTTGCAGGCATATGCTGCTGCTGGGACAGTGAATCAGAATTACGCGAATATTCTTCTGATGCTTTTGCGTCTCCGGCAGGCTTGTGATCATCCAATTCTAGTCAAAGGATATGATTCTGATTTTGTGGGAAAAGATTCTGCAGAAATGGCAAGGATGCTTCCTAAAGAAATGCTTGTCAATCTACTGAATCTCTTGGAAACTTCCTTGGCCATCTGTCGTGTATGCAATGTGAGTTCTCTTAAAATGTGGTACCATCCTTCTGTTCTTCCCTGCTTCCCCTTAATGGGAAACTAGTTCCTACTGTTTTTTTTTTTTTTTTTTTTTTTTTTTTTTTTTGTTAGTTTTTNNNTTTTTTTTTTTTTTTTTTGCTTCTACTGAGTTTGGAAGGTTTGTGGCAGATTATGTTGCCTATATAAAACTTTGGTTAGGGTTAAACAAGAATAGTCAATTCCTTGTGGGAACATTTTTAATCATGTGTCTCTAATATGGTAATAGTTTATTTAGGTAATATTAAAACAATTTTGCAAGGAGACTATCATATTAGCAAATGTTTAAATGTGTCTTTTTAAATGTAAGTCTTGGGTTGTTGAAGTAATGTGGGCCAACTCCCCTAATCTCTGAGATGATATTCAGTGATCATAAAAATGAATTTTCTTGGGTTTTTTTTTTCTTATTAACATTTTTCTTTTTAGGAAAGCTTTAGTTTTGATGACTCTGTTGGCAAATTGCCAAATTCTGACTTTAAAAAAGAGGAAAAACTAAGCGAAGAAAAAAAAGAAAGGAAAAATGATATTGTGCTATAATTTGATGGGCCTATATGATCCAACTGGGCATTTGCTTCTTTTGACAGGATACACCAGAGGACCCAGTTGTTACTATGTGTGGCCATGTTTTCTGCTATCAGTGTGTGTCGGAATATTTGACAGGTGATGACATTATGTGTCCTGTTATCGAATGCAAAGAGCAAGTTGGTTCTGATGTCGTCTTTTCTAAGGCTACTCTGAAACGTTGTATCTATAATGATCCTGATGATAGTCCTGTGGAATCCCAGTTTGCTGATAATGCACTTGTCAGGCAAAACGAGTACAGTTCATCTAAAATCAGAGCTCTTCTAGAGATTTTGCTGGCACATCATAAGTTAAACAACCAAAATTCAGAATCATCAATCAAGATGGAATGTAATGGAAATATGTCAACGAAGTCGCCCAATGAACAACCAATAAAAGCAATTGTGTTTTCCCAATGGACTAGCATGTTGGACTTAATCGAGATGTCGCTGAACCAATCTTCTATACAATACAGAAGACTTGATGGCACAATGAGTCTAGCTTCAAGAGACAGGGCTGTCAAAGACTTTAACACTGATCCTGAGGTTTGGCCTCTACCTTGATAAGTGTTTAAGTTGCTTTCAAGTTTTATTAATTTATCATCAAATTTGGTCATTCTTTGACATCTGGAGTGGCTATCAATAATGAGCTTGTCTGAGAGTCAATAGTACCTCCATAGATTTAGGAGTTTCTTGTGATGGAACTGCACTGGATGTTTCGTAATGTGATATTTATTATAAAAACTTGACAACGTGATGCATAATTAACTTAACCTGATTTTTAATTTTAGAATCTAGATCAAAGTAGTTTAAGTGTATTGCAGGTTACTGTTATGGTGATGTCGTTAAAGGCTGGAAATCTTGGCCTAAACATGGTTGCTGCATGTCATGTTATTCTTTTGGATCTCTGGTGGAATCCTACTACTGAAGATCAGGCTGTTGATCGGGCACATAGAATTGGACAGACTCGTCCTGTAACCGTAACACGGCTCACTGTTAAAGATACAGTGGAAGACAGGATTTTATCTCTCCAGGTACCACTCTTTACTGAATTTATAGTGTTTCTGTTGCTAGTTTTAGAGTTTTATTGTTGTTGTTTCTTATAGTCATTTGGCAAATTCTGTCCTTCTCGATGGATAAAAGGGAAAAAAAAAATTAAATAAATTCTTAAGTGGTGGAAACTGTAAAGGATAGAGATTATAGACAATGCTAAAAATGCGTTTTTTGTCCTTTCTTGTATATCATATTGCTACATTATCTTGGTAGTCAACATCTAAAAAAATTCTCACTCTTTGCTATTTAGCTGAAGTCTCCTCTCAATCTCTTGATGAATTATGTGATACTTGCATTTCTTTCTTACATTAACAACTTAACTGATGTTGAATTTTATGTATTTCAATAAGTATATTGAAAGTATGCCACCTAAGCACAGATATTGTTGACCCTCTAAAACAAACCATGTATTCTTTCTCACTCATGCACCGTGCCTGATCCAGACACCTGAGATGTTTTTGATTTTATAGCTATTTTGCTGTTAATTGTCCTGATATTTTGAAGAAATTATCTGAAATCTTTACATACCTCTTGCATATTGGTGATGAACAATGAGCATATATATATTTTTAGTAATATATTCAGGGGGTGTAACCCAAGTGTAGTTAGGAGTATATAAGAGATTAAACCAATGATTAAGAAAAAGGGAAGAAAAAGATGCTTGTAAAATGTTCTTTTTTTAACAAATCATAATCAAGCATGTGAATTGTTTATGAGCTGCATAAATGGATCTATATCATTTCTTCAAAATAGATTCCAAGAAGAAATTCGAAATTCAAGGATATTTGAAGATAGATTCCAAGAAGACAAGGAAAAAACTACATATGACCTTTTTTTTCTTTTTCTTAAGTATATTATATTAGAGCTTGGGTAATTTAGGGTTTTATTGGATATTATATAAATTCGAGGTCTTGGTTAATTTGATGTAATTTAGTTTCCTTTCTCAGATTTGGTTTTTCTGCTGCAAAGGAGTATTATTGATTGTTGAATAATATTGTTTTTCTCCTTCTGTTTTTCCTTCTTATTCTCAACCCTTCATCTGGCTCATGCCCCCTTTTCATCCCTCTCTCTTCTTTCCCCTCTTTCTATTTCCTGGCTCCTGCAGTGGCACATTTTTTAACAGTAGGGATGAGAAGATAGATAGATGGATATAAAAAGACATTTTTTGTCCTATAATAGGTATTTCGTTTTTTCGTCTGAGACCTTTTAACATGTATTCTATCCTCTTGTTTTGTAGGAAGACAAGAGAAAAATGGTTGCTTCTGCATTCGGTGAAGATCATAGTGGGGGCACTGGAACTCGCCTGACAGTAGAAGATCTCAAATATCTATTTATGGTTTAAAATTCCATTGCCTATGTCCTAGTATTTCTTTTGATCCTTAGGTATAAAAGTTGTCTAGGAAAAGGTCATCTCCAGATTTTCAAGAATATGAATCTGGATCATGATTGATCAAAGGAGATGGAAAATTGTGGCTTCACTGGTCATGCCCGACTATAGCCGCTTGGTTGTGACCAATGATGTGGACACATTTTCTTGGTAACTTCAAATGAATTTTGACTTTAGGCCCAAGCAAGGCATTTTTGTTCCCAACAAATGCTGACAAAGCGATTCGAGGGTGCTTGTAAATATTCTAATCAATTTGTGTATACCAAAGTCCTTCCGGTAGTTTAGTAGAAATTTTTCTTTTTTACATCTTCAAAACTTTTTCTTGAAATGATAGCTTATTCTCTGTTTTCTTATTCTGTCTGCAAGTAACTGTGGTTTTGGCTTTGCTAAATTTAAAAGCTTGCTTGCAGCGATGCTATGAAATTTAGGGCTTCCTTTGATGGTTCAAGTTCTTAGCTTTACAAGTTTATATTTGTTTAGTGATTAAAGGTTGAAAGAAAAGTAAGCTATAGCTTGATATGGATCCTCCGAAGGTTTACGATGATCTCCACTCAATCAAGGTACCCCTTCCTTTCAGTATTCGTTTGTAGCCTGAATTGAGGAGCTGGATGAACAAAAATACAAGGTGAAATAGTCGCTGGCCGGCCCTGTTGCAAAAACGATGAATCTTTGACACATCCAGCAGAGTGCTCTAGTCTAGTGTAAACTGTACGTTGGGGATAATTTTGAATGAGTTCATAGAAATCGTCATGCAATCCTATTGATACTGCTTTCTTGCACAGCACATGGAATTTTTGCTGGGCACAATATGGATGATTCAAGAAGAAAAAAAACTAGAATGGTTCTTTTAAGAAAATCCTTTTCTTTTGTTTTTTGTTTTTTTGGGTGAAAATGAAGAAAATCCTTTAGTATAAGAAGGAAGATTTATTTCATGCACCGAAATTCTCTCTCTATTTCATGTAATGTTCAAACACTAAAGGATGGAATATAAGGAAATAAAAATGATGTTTGTGAACAAGTTAAGATTGCAGATTGAAAACTAACGAAAAAAAAAAACGTAAGAAATTCAAAGAAAAAGGTGAAGAAAAAACTTTGTGGGTTTCTCGGCAACTTGAAGACAATTAACTTTCAAAATTGTTTGTTCCCGTGGGAAAATATCACGGACTTGATTGGGTTTCAGACAAAGAAGCCACAGTTTTCCAAGCAATAGTGACTTGTCAAGTTCTTTGACGAGCAAATGAGTGTGAAAATCTGCCCTTCAAAACCAAAAGATTTGGAAAGTATATCCAAATTGATTCTAATTTCTGAGCAATTAAAGATGAAATTTGCTTTAATAAATTCCTTTCCTTTCACCGTTTTCACTTCAGGAAACAAGTTCTGACTTTTGTGGGCCTCTAAAGTTCATACAAAACCCTAGGGAGGGATTATAGGGAAAATAGTATAAAGCAATATACAAATCCAAAACCACAATTTTTATGTGTTTTTCTTTTCTTTTCTTTTTTCTTTTGTGTGTGTTCGAGATGGGAATGAAATACTCAAGTTGTTATGCATTTCTTCCTAATCGAACCCAATTTGAAAAAAGTTACCAAAAGTAATCTATCTTAATCTCAAAATCTAACAAAAAGGGGGAAAAAGCAAAAGACTTTGTAAAAAGTCATTGCTTGAATGCACTCCAACTTAGGTCACTCCAAAGGTAGACCAAAACCCTAAGTGATAGCTTCACATGTCCACAATGGTGGTGGCTCCCTTTTCTAATTATTCAACACTACAGAAGCCTTCCTAGAAAAGAGAGAGGAATCTCTCTATGGATGACAAGCAGAAAAGGTGTTTGGTCTATGAGAAAAATGTCTACAGAGAACTATTTTCTACTTGGGTGAAAAGGGTAGTCTTGGATCCTAATATTACACATAAAAAAAAAAAAAGTTGCTCTAATACCCAAGTAGACTATCTTTTTTTTCTGATTCTTTTTGACTGTCTGCATACTATTCCCTTGGGAATGTTTGACTCTATTTTTTTTTATATGATCCTTTTTTTTTTTTTTGATAGAAAATTTATATGATCCTTTTATTACCAAAGCTTTTCACTTTGCATTATTTTCTTCCAAAAATCATCATGTAATTACACAAAGTTATTACATTTCTTTCTTAGTAGGCGAAAAGCACTACTTTAGCCTATATATAAAATATATTACATTCACCAAGAAGAACATCTTCTTGCTATTTAAGCAATGCAACTAATAATGTAATTGCTTAATTACTTTAGTACTAGGCAATATATATATATATATATATTACAACTAAGACTGGCAAAATTCAGACTCTTTATATTTACTTAGCAAACATTCGGGCCAAATCCTACAAACCCATTTGCCCCATCAATGGAAATTTGGATACCCTCTTGCTGAATGTTCCCTATAATGGATAGACCTGAAGGATTTGGAGCAAATGCAAAACAGAAAGTGCCCTTGTCATCCACTGGGATTAGAAAATTACTTGCTGGAAGGGTCAGGATTGGCCCGCCAGAGAAGTAAAAGGAGATGGTAGGTACCCGAACCGATACAAACCCATTTAGGTTATAACATGTATCGAAAATGGATATCCCGGGGGCCCGAGGGAGGTTTGCGGTTTGTTGAATAAAAGTATCCCGGAATGTCTCGTAGGCCAAGGTCGGCAGCCTAGTCACTGCGGTTCCAGTGTCCATAACAACTCCTCCATAACCCATTTCAGTTAGCCGGAAGATGTTTTCCAAAATGGGCACCCGTATGCCTCCGACTCCAAGACCCACAAGTCCGATGTAGTAGAAACTCGGGGCCCGTGGGTTGCGGATCAGGGGAACCCATGCGGCGCCCACAGGCATTGCTCCGCGCCCGAATTCCAGCGACCCAGATGAATCGGCGCCCCGACTCACCAAACAGTAACTAAATGCACCTCCAGTCTGTCCCCCGAGCTGACCGACAAATGACATGGATCCACTTCCAAGACCCAACAAACCCGCTGCCCCAACAAACATTCCCTGATTCATATGCCCGCATCCGATGGCCACACTCCGGATCACGGCCCGCCCGAATGTGAGAGTCTCAAGAGCAAGGGTTCCCTTGGTGTAGGACCCATCGCCATAGGAAACCTCGTACCGGCACCGTCCAGCGTGGCAGCCGGCGTTCTCGATGCGGTCACAGACGGCGGAGCTGCAAGAGACTCCGGCATACGATGCGGAAGCAGCCGGGTCGAATACCGGGTCGGACTGATGGTAACACTGACTGCACGGTTGGCATTGGACCCACACAATATCACTGCCGGAGTCAATGACCATGTATTGGCTTCTGGGAGGACTGCCAACTCCAATCCTCACAAAGTATTCGCCACTCCCTTGGTTCATCCCCGAAACCACCTCTGACCCGAAATCCTCGGCCTCGAAACTCCCACTCTCGGCTTCCGTTTGCCGGTGCCGGAGACGCCGAGCGAGGGCGGCCACCCTCTGGGCGTCCCTCTTCATGCGTTCCTGGAAATGACCATCGCCGTGCGAAGTGTTGCTGTTCGTCATCGTAGCCATCCTGTCCCTGTGAAGCAGCTTCAGCTTCCATTTTCCTTCGCTTTCGCTGTTATCGTGGCCTTGAAAGATTTCCCCATCAGATTCCGATGCGTTGGTGGCAGGCTTTGCATTTTTCTCCATCCCTGTGACTGTTGCTTTCGCATTTAAGTTCTGGAAATCTGGGAACGTTAGTTTTTGGGACGGTGATGAAGAAGTGGAAGCTACAAGGTGCAGTGCGATCATGGTCACCACCATGATCATCCACACGGATGGAGCTTGAGAGGGATTCATGGTGTTTTTTGAGGGTGGGAGTTTTTTGTTTGCTTGATTGAAGGGGGGGTTGAGGGGGATTTATGCACATAGAAAGAGACAGAGAGAGAAAAAAATTAAAAAAAGGATTGGAAATAATTATTGGACTGAAATGGGTTTTCTGTTTGTTTTTGTTTTCTAGTTTTTGGATTGATTTAGAATTTGAGAGGGAAGTGTCTTTTTGTCATTCAACTTAATACAATTAACTTTTTATTAATTACTTTTTTATTCGACTTTATTTAAAAATATTTAAAATGTGTTTATAAAAATTGATATGGTATGTCTTTCCAAATAAAAATGTCCTTATTTATAAACTCGTTATTAGGTCCTTATGACATTAGAACTTTCTCTCTCTACATATACATTTATGTTTATAGTTCATTTATTGTGTAAATTTTATGACGCAGACAGTTCCTAATAATGAATTAACAGTGACGTATATGTAATTAATAATAACTTATTAGTTAGGGGAACTTATTAGATTCACACAGTAAACTGGCTATTTATGTTTATAAGTATATATAAAAAAAATGGTCTTTTGTTGAAAAGTCGATCTTCTGTATATAAATTTAGTGTTTATAAATTTTATATATTGTGGGATATATATAAAAGAAATTCCAAAGCTCTGTTTGGTTTATTTTTTATTTTTGTTTTTGTTTATTTATAAATACTTTTTGAGTAAATTATTTTTTTATTAGCTTTAGTTAAAAGTTTTTTGAAAAGTTTAAAACACTTTGAAAAAATTATTGAAACACTATCAAAAATAATTTTTAAAGCTTTAAAGTTACTTTTGATTTTTTATAAACTATGTTAAAAGAGCTTAAATAAAATAAAAATGAAGTATATATGGATTAGTATCTTATAAATAAAAATTTATTATTAGTCACCTATTTATGATAATCAACAGTAAAATTGTAATTTCTGTAAATTTTAATTTGAATTTTCTTTTTAATATTAAACTCTAACAAAGAAAATGAATCATTTAATAATAACTACCAAAATCTCACATAAATTTTACTTTACTTGTTATCTATCATTGGTGTAATAAATAACATTTTTTAATGAAGTACAAGATAACAAAACATAATTAACTTCCCATTTTTGAATACTACAAAATGTACTTTAAGATTTATATAAAATTTATAGAGTAGAAGTTAAAAAATTAAGAAAAACCGGACCAAATATATTTACTCGCGTAAGTTAATCCATAGAAAAAAAATTACGGGATAAAATTAAGGTTTCGATTTTATGACTAAACTCGCATTTGAGCCCCTATGAAAAAAATATTAGAAAAAAATCCTACCAAAAAAAAATTCCCTTGAACCCGATCACAAATGAAATGGATGATTAACATTGCGTACTCGTGTTCTTTTTTTCTTTTTTTAAATTAAACATAGAAACTCCTTCTCAATCATGTCAAGTTGACTAAAAAGTCTTTCTGCTTCTTGGATCCCAAAGAAGGAATTCCTTGACATTATAATTTTGATTGATTTATTTATTTATCAAAGGAAATTCATTAAAAAAAAAATCCAAAGGGAATTACACCAAAGAGAACACCCCATGTTCCTTAACTTGCAACAGCAGTTTAAGGGCGTGGGGGCGCTCCTCATAGCAAGAACGAACGACAAAATCACATTACTCATTTTGGGCAGTGGAACTAAAGACATGGATGTTTGTGGGTCCCCTTCAATGTAAAGACTAAAGCCAGAGACTCACTGATACATATTATCTAATTAGCTCCTCGAATTGAGTGGAGCTTCAGAAGGGGAGAGAGAATTAATACGCAACTCTCTTGTATGTGTGTGTGTTTTTTGGTGAATGTGTGCGCGCGCGTGTGTATATATTATATATATATATTGATTAACCTTTTTTTTTTAGGGGAATATGTATATTCATTAGCCTTTTCAACTTTAGGTTAGATATTTTAATTTAATAATTAGATTAATGTTGATCGGCCTTTTACTTAATAGAGATTCTAGTGAAAGCAATCTATGTTTCTTTGATCATATATAGCCTCTTGAGAAAGTTCATAACTTTCTTTATTCAAAATGTTCATGAGAGATTGCACATAGATATATATATGTATATGATTAAAACCCAACATAACTTTTTACATAATCATGATCATTTTGTGGTGTAAGTTAATTGGGTATATCCATTAAATTCGAGTTTTCATCCTGCTTCCCATGCATGATTATGACATTTTTTTTCCCCAAAGCAAAGTTTAATATTCAATATAAAGAAAATTTAGTGAAAAAGATTTGGACTAGTATTTGCGGTATACATTATTGAATATATGCATATTGTTCAAAATTCATTTACAAGTAAATTTACATCATACTAAATAATAGAAATTCGATATTAATTTTTAAATTAAATACACTTTAGTACTCTATAAAATTTAATTTATTTATATATAGATCATTATAATTAATTTGAATAATTAATATCATCATATTTATAAAATATTATACTTTAGTCTAATTGATATTAAATTTAATTAACATATTGTATTAGCTAACGCACTTTTGTACTCTTTAATTTTTTTAAAATATTAAAAAAAATCACCAAATTTTTTTATTTTAATTAAATTGCTAAAAATTATTTTTCACCATGAAGTTATTTTTTACACATTTTCAATATGATTTTTTTTATTCAAAAATATTTTTCATCTAATTTTTATTTATATAGATCCTAAATTGCTAAAAAATTATTTACCATGGAAGTTTGTTTCATCTTACATATATTTTTTTTCTCGTGAATTGTTTTTTCATATTAAAGTTTTTTTATTTCTAAAATATTTTTCTTCTAAATTATTTTTCATCTAATTTTTTAACTCTAAATTGCTAAAATCTATTTTATCATGAAAATGTGTTTCATCCTGTAAAAATTAGGATGAGAATAAAAAATTTATAATGAAAAAATATATAAGATGAAAAAAAATTATAGGATTCAACACATTTTTATAATTAAATAGATTTTAGCAATTTAGAGTAGACAAAATTTAAACAAAATATAATTTAGAAGAAAAAATATTCTATGATTAAAAAAAATTTAATAATGAAAAAATATATAGGATGAAAAAAATTCAAAATAAAATAATTTTTAAGTAATTTAAGATAAAATAAAATAAAATTTTAAATGGAAAAAAATTAATTGATTTTTTAAAATATTTGAGAAAAAAATTAAAAAAAATTAAAGTGTATTAATTATCAAAATCTACTATATTTAATTTTAATTAGACTAAAATATAATATCTTATAAATATAAAAATATTAATTATTTAAATTAATTATAATTTTAAAAAATATTAAAATGCATTTCACCATAAAAACATAGATGATCCAAAATTAGAAGGAGCAGTAAAATTTCATATTACGAAAAGTCTAAAAAGGCTGCTTTTTTGGTAAATATCTAAAAAGGCTGCTGGATGAGAGCAAGTTCTAATTCATATATAAATACTAATATATGATAATAGGGTTACACATATGAAACATAATATCCGCAGTTTAATAATATATCAAAGAGACGTGTTGGCGTGATAAAGTTGTTATCGATGAAAAAATTTAATTGAATAAGTGAATTTATATTTTGGAAATGATTTATAAGATATTAATTAGTATTGCGCTTGATTTTGTTTTTGGCTGAGTTTGATCTAATTTTCCTGCAAATAATTTTGTTAAGAGGGTTGTATAAATATAAATACACATTCAAAATCAAATATAAAGTCAAACTCAGTAAATCTCCAAATTCAGTGTACATCAAATTCCGTATAAAAAATTAAATCATCAAATAAAATTCAATATTAAAATCAATAAATCATTAATTCAACTCAGTAAACAATAAATTTGATACCAAACTATATAACTTAACATGACAAACCAAATACGTTATGGCAAAATATTTATATCTTACATGTCCTTAATAAAAAAAAAAAAAAGATGTCATATCCTAAGCACATGCGTCATGCAATATATATCCATATCTCAAAAAAAATTATTTGAAATTTGTACAACATTAAACTTTATTTAAAAATATTTAATAGGAGAAAAATTGCACATGCATGATCTGATGTGCTATATTTTCTCTTGATAAAAATGGAGGTAAGATGTTTTCTTTTTTTTTGGTAAATAATGGAGGTAAGATGTTGGGAATGCATGCACGCGGGGTGTGATGTGCAGGCAAAATGGGAAAAAGCGACATACAAAGTTGGAACATACATATAAATACAGAAATGAATGTACATATATAATTATTACACAACATGGACTCCCCTTTCAGCTAAAAAAACATGGACTCCCCCAACCACCTTTTATTTTTATTTTTTATGAATAGACTCCCCCGACCACTTTTGAGACACCCAGTAAGCACAATCATGGCTATTCAAGTGCATATGCCAGCTGGCCCAAGTAAACACAAACCAAAAATCTATTTGTACAATTCACAGCACAAGAGAGAGAGGTACTGTATATATTTTTGTATGGTGAATGAGAGAGGTACTATATATAAATATATATTTATATATATAGCATATATTAACAAGTCCTTTTTTATTTGGCTTCATCAAAAAAAAAAAATTGTCCTTTTTTATTAGTTCTACTACACTGCCCTAATCTTCAAAACATCGAACCTAATTAAGCACTGGGATTATCAGCTGATATTTGGACTGTATATATATTCAATGCATATTTAAAGAAAAATAAAATGGTGCTAGTGAATTACCTTAAAAGAGCTAGGCCCTCAACTTTATAGTGTGTATTTGGGTTTTTTGTAACACAACTTTATTAATTAATTAAGTTCAATGTCTAGCAAAGCAGGGTCTTTCCCAGGCGGAGTTCTTTTTCTTTTTTTTGGGCATAGAGTCAGCCAAAATTTTACCCCGCAATATTATGATATTATTCATACGGACATGTCATCATTTTTTTTTATCTTGATATATTTTAATATTATTTAAAATTATATTTGGTCACATATAAATTTATATATTAATTTATGCAATTGATATTATATAAAATAAAAAAAATTATATATTTGTCTAATTTAATTAAAATTGACAGATTTTGTGTGAATTTTAAAATTAATTTTTTTTATTTTTAATTGTATCAAAAATTAAAAAATCATATTTGAAAGTTACTTGTTGTGCACATGACTTTTAAATTGACAAAATCTGTCAATTTTAACTAAATTAGACAAATGTGCAATTTTTTTAAATTACAAAATATCATTTGTACAAATTAGTTGTAAAAAATTTATATGTAAACAAATTTAATTTAAAATACTATTAAAATGCATTTAGACTTCTTATTTTTTATGCAGAATAATGAAATGAAAGCCATTTTGAAATGCAATTAAGAAAATTCATAGGCAAATATTATGAATGGTTGAATGAAAATCCATAAATTAAATGAAAAACTGATGGGAAAACAATTTGGCGAGTCAAATTGGTCGATTGCCATTCTGTTGACGGTCCAACTGCATAATTCGATCATTTAGATTTCATGAATAAAATGCTAAATTTGTCATTTTTTATAATATTTTACATGCTATCTCCATCTAGAAATATCTAAATTTAATTTCGCAAATTGCTTATGTGATAGTCGAATTTAATATTTTTATATGTTTAAATCATCCATTTTTCCCCTTTTTTTTTTTTAGTAATTTAGTTTTTTTATTTTTTATTTTTATTTTATTTTATTATTAACCTGAGGTTGTAAACAACATTTAAATCCACAGTTTATCTCTAATTAAAGATTTGAAATTCTTGGTATTATGCGTTAATCAGTAAGTTTGGAGTTACCGTTTGTTTTTTAATATTTTTCTCATTATATACATCAGGATTTTATTTATCAAATTTTAAATTACTTCAAAGATAAGATAATTAAAAATATATTAATTGTATTAGATCGTGGTCTATGTGTCATATTGTTTAGAAGGTCTTCACACACACAAATATATATGTGTGTGTCATATAGACAATCAAGTCAAAAATCAATGGAGTGTTATACTAATTGATGATCTGTAATTTTTTAAAATAATAATTAATTAATAATGATGTATTTATTTATTTTTAAAAAATAACGTCAATATACCACTTAATCAACCAATTATACACATATTACTATTTATTAAAACATATTAATAAAATCTATATTTAGATAAGTAAACTATTGAATAGATAAATGAAATTAAATATATAAGCTAATTAAAAAATAATACATGTATAGGTGATATATATATATATATATATCTCGGTAGACTAAGTTTGTACCTCTTGAATTATTATTTTTCTTTGGTTCAAAAAATATTATATTATTGATAATGATGCTCTTTTGAAAAAAAGCAGCTATTTTGACAGTATCTATATTATTCTTTACAATATCAATTTGACAAAGTTGATAACATCACTATTTGGAAGTTTTTTTTTTCTTGTTATATATATATATATATAATCTATTAATATTTCTAATTTGATAAGAGCATCTTCAATGGATCTGTTAATTGATAAAAAAATATTGCCACATAATATAAATAGACAGTGTTTGAAAAAAACTTCTTCAATAGTTATGTGTAAAGCCTCTGTTAAGCTGATGTGGCAAAAAAAAATAGAAGCAACCAGGTTAAGTGCATCTCCAATGGTTATGTCAATTGCTAAAAAATTATGCCACATCAGATAAATAGACAGAATAGTAAAAAATTTCTCTCAAATGGTTCAGTGGAAAAACTCTGTCAAGCTGATGTGGCATAAAAAAAATAAAAGCTGTCAATATGATCTTCTACTTGTAGAGGGTCTGTTAGACATGATGAGTCAACAATTAATTTCTCTCTCTTCTCTTTTCCTTCTATAATGCAAACTTTTTTTCTCTCATCTTTAAAAAGAAAAATAAAAAACATAGAATTAAAATAAACTAAAAAATCATTATATACAAAATCCATGGGAAAATAATTTTAAAATTTCACTGTCTATAAAATAAATATTTACCACATAAGCATCAACTCTTTATATTTTATCTGCCACGTATACTTCAATAGACAGTACTATTGGAGATGCTCTAACCTTCTACTTTTAGAGGGTCTGTTAGACATGCTGACTCAGAAAAAAACTATTTTTTTTATTGTTATATTGGGCAATTTTATTTTAATTAAGGTTAATTTTAATTAGATTTATTTATTTATTTTTAAAAATACACATTATCAATTAAGTTTATTTCAAACAGTTTCCATTGGAAACTATTTTTAAATATTCACTGTCTATTAAACAGACATTTTTTCACATAAGCAACAATGACTTATATTCTACATGTCACATATACTCCAATCCACAATATCATTAATGATGCTCTAACAACAATATATATATATATATCAAGAGTTTTGCTATAAAATTTTATCTGCTGGAAGGTTTATAGAGCCCAACATGTAATTTTTTTTTATCAAATACTTTTAATGCTACAATTCTAAAATTTATAAAATAAAATAAAAACTAAAAAAATATAACTAAAACACCATAACATATCCGGTTGTTGTGTTTTATATATAATTTTTTTGTTTGTTTATTTTTTGTAACTAATAGTCTCAAATGCTATAAGAGTATCTCCAGTTGTACTTTCCATTTGAGTTTATGTTGTAGAATAAATAAAAATCCTTCTATTTATGTGGCACAATATCTATTTAGAACCCAACAATTAAGCTCCATAGAAAAAATAAATAAATAAACCCTCTTGCTGGGAGCTTATAAAGCCCAACAATTAGGCTCCATAGAAAATCTTTATATATCAATCACATCACTATATTGGAGATATTCTAAGGTCCATTTTATTCAAATATAATTTTAATATTTTACTAAATCTATATTAGACTATCAATGCATTTTTAGATTCAAATGAACCTATTCAAAAACTAATAAAAGAGATTTTCATAATAAAACCACAAAGCCGAAATGAATGCAAAGGCTATAAGTACTTTTGCACATGAAACATGTCCAAAGGTTATTTTATGTAGTGTTCCTTCTCTTTAATTAATTTATATTAATATAATAAATAATGCATGGAGATGGACGATAAGAAAAAAGCTATGTTTCTTTTTTCATTGAACATAATCTAATTAATTAGTTCGAGATAATTAAAAGATAGATTAAAATAAACGAGACCAGAATAAAATATAAGATTTATGCAAACTTTTTCCTTTATGAGACGTGGATTATTACTTTAGAAGCAAAAAGATATATTATATAAAACCTAATTGTTTTACCAATCTAATGACGGCTGAGCTCATGCTTTTTTGGCGTTTTCTACTGCAATAATACTTAGCATTATATGATCAAGATCTGTAAAGGGCAGTATTCTAGGGTTTAAGTGACAAGCAATAGATAAACAAATAAATATTAATTAGTTGAAGTACGACTATAAATTCTATTGTCTCCCATAATCAAATATCTTAAACTTTATTTGAAGGTCTAAGATTTGGACCTTATAATTACAATATTATGATTATGCAAAAGATTAATTGAATTATTTGATTCATAAAGAATTTTACTAATTCATCGCGGGTGTATGACAAGTGTTGCAATTAGAATGGTAGATACATTGATCATGGGGAATAACCAAACAGATATCAATTAAGGATTAGTTGAAAAGTACTTCAAAAGAGAAAAAGATTAGAGAAAAATTTAGTTAAATAGATAAAAAAAATAGAAAAAAGATTCAAGGCTTCCCACTAAGTTCGTTCCAATATGATATATATGGTTTTCATTATTATATGATTAAGAAAATAAAATATGCATGTTAAGAGATGAAGAGATAATTCGAGTGTATTATTGGCTGTTAATACGACAACAGTCAAGACCAACCAAAAAAACAATAGCATAGAAAAATGGGTGTAGACACTAAGTAAGTGGAAATGTCACAAACACATTAGAAAATTAGAGAGGTTGGATTACATGGTTTTGCACGACTTCCCAATAATTGAACCATTATGGCACCTAAAAGTTGCTGTTATTTTTAATAATATCACTATAATTAAGTATTCTTTATTAATCTGACCTTTCTTTCTCTGTCCGATTCGTAACGCACTCTCATGCATAATATACATATTATATATTTATATTCATTTTGTTTTTCAATTATTTAATAACATCCCAACGATGTAAATTACCAAAAAAAAAAAAAAGTTTCAGAACCGGAAAATAGCGAATGAATTAATTGAGATTTTTTTTTAAAGCTAGGGCTTCATTTAGTAAAACCAAACCAAACTAGAGGAGCAAAAGTTAACTGAAAATTTAACTTAAACCTCAAAGCAATAAGATTATTATATATATCATCCATCTTTGAGCCTAAATGGGTCTAAAAAAAATACTAAAAAAAAAAGGGTCGTCTCAAAAATTTGGAAAATAATTAATAGAGTATTAATTATTTACATATAATTAAATGTATATGCGTACCCTTCTAGCAAAAGCCCAAGCAATATGTATTAATCTAATGGAGATATTTATGGACAAAGAAATCATGCTTTTTTGGGTTGATTAAGCTAATCAAACATGGTTAGGGGAGACAAGATGTTAATAATTAAGTGGAGGCTGAAACTTTTCATTTTCGAGGACATGATAAAAGAGTTTTATCACTTGCTTTGCTTTTGCTCTCCCTAATATAGTATGTAGGCTCATTTGATATGTTGTATTGTATTAGATTGTATTGTATTAGATTGCGTTATAATATGTTGTATTGTGTTATAATGTCTTATATAATACATCTAATGTGTTTTGTATAAAATTGTATTAAAATGTATATACAATACAATGTTTGATACATTATTGTATTGTATTGGATTGTTTTATTAAAATTTAAAATTTTAACTTTAACTTTAATTTAAATTTTTTAACTTTTATTAAAGCTTTTAAATTTAGATTTTTAACTATTTTTAAAGCTTTTAATTTTCAATTTTATTAGCGTTTTAATTTTTAATATTTGAGTTTTTAATATTTATTATTTGTGAGTTTTTAAAATATTAAAAACAAATTGATAACACATATGATTGAGATTATAAATTTTATTTTATTTTTTAAACTTGGATATTAAAAATTGCAGACAAAACAATAAAAATTATAAATATTATAGAAAATGGCGAGAATATTTGTTTCCAATATAAAAAATTACTTTTTGGCTAGTGGAAAAAATAAAGCATAAAAAAAAAATTCAAAAATTTAACAGTGGATATGATCCGAGAAGAATAAAAAAAAATAAAAAATGTGTGTAAATTGTCTTTGTAGTCTCAAATCTCTCAAGTATATTATTTAATACAGTGAATTTTTTATGTATTAGCAATACACCTTATGATATATTAAAAAATTTCAAATGTATTATATAATCAAATACAAAACTACAATCAAATATAGTATTAATAAAATAATACAATACATCTCTATAATACAATTAAATACAAACCACCAAACATGCTTTATATTCATTCCGGATTCACCAAAAACCCAACAAAAATAAAAAATAAAATAAAATAATAGTATTAATGAGGGACTCTAGAAGAAGGCTGAAGTACTCAAATAATAATAATAATAATAATAATAATAATAAGGCTTTGATATGTGGGATGAATATGGAAAAGTGCCTTTGGAATACCTCAGCGCTTTCATACGAATGTTGCTTTGTCTTCATGGTATGTTCTCAATCATACAACTTCCCATTCTTATAATATAAAAGTTTTATATTATTCGATTAAAATGTGGCTTATTTACATGTAAATTTGATCACCTAAAACCATCTCTTTGTTTAAGAGAAATAAAGGCCAATCTCCTATTCATTAGTATATTGCTGTTAAATTTTATATATTTGCACTAATGGTAAAATGCCTCCTTGACATTTTCAAAACCATAGAATTTAATGTAAAATAATACTATGAAAATAATCCAATATATAGACTACTAAATAACATTAAAAAAATAATATTTAAAATAAGCAAATTACCCATAATTAACAACAACAAAAATTAAAACAAAAAATTAAAACCAAAATATTGTATATGGACTTTCAATTGTTCAAACCAAACTGAGATAGACCAGCCTTAAAGTTTGATCCTCAAAAAAGAAATTATAAATAAATTTAAAGATTTGTAGTCAAAAAAAAAAAAACTCATCCTAACATTTCTACATTTTAAATATTTGGTAATTGTATTAATATTATTGGAAAATTATATAATATTGTTTCTGGCCGAAGTTGTGATTCCTATATACGTACCGAACCAAAGCCAAAGGATGCAAGCCTAACAACACAGTAACGTTGAAGCCCCAAGTGGGAAGTAGTTTCTAGCTGGCATTCATATGGTGAATAAATCGGATAGCGAGCTTAGCTCCTCTTCAAATTTTCGTGCATCATATATCAATCTGGTGTAGACTTCGGGTTCCTAAGCTTATTGTCGGCTAGTTGTTTGGGTTCTAAAGTTAACTTTTAGATAGATAATTGGTTGGGAGATACTCTTAGGAGCATTATGGGCTTGGATTGGGATCCTAATGTTTTTCTTTGGACCAGTGAGGGTGATTAGGAATTGCCTTGGTCTTTTCAAGGCAAATTTCCTAATTTGTGCTGGTCGATTTAGCAGGGGTGGGTTTGGACCAAATTAATCTCTTACGGGGATGGATTTATATGTTGTTTAATTTGATGGGACATTCAACTTCATTTGGTCTTCTTATATTCCTTCAGTGCTGGTTTGGAGGCTTTTATATGTATGACCGGTTGCCTACTGATGATAATCATCAAAAGGCCAGTTTTTGTTTTCCATCACAATGTCATATTTGAAAAAAAAGGCAATTGAATCGGTGGATCATTTCTTTTTACAATTAATATAATGCCAAAGGTATCTGGGCTATCGTGGAGATAGCTTTCAACAAAAGTTTGATCTCTCTTTGTTACCAAGGCTCGTATATATGATCCTCCACTTTCATCGCTATGGAAGGCTGCGATCTTTGCTGTTTGGTTTGCTCAGAATAGGATCATTTTCCACGATGAGTTTATTCCAATTGATCGTGCTATGGTTTTTGTGAGGCGCTCAATTAGGGAACCAAACTCCTTGCAACAGGATCAAATGTTCAACTCCATTGATGAGCATATGACCTCGTCCCATTTGGAATTCTAAACTGACTTTTATTGTTGTTTTTAATCATCTTTCTTTGATTCACAAATTTTATAATATTCTATTTTATATTATTAAGGGTTTAAATGAGTCAATAAGATACAAGCATAAATAAATGATAAAAGAAAGAGAGAAAATAAATGAGTTGTTGTCATCATCGTCGATATATGCTGACTCATAATCCATGACCAATTAAAACATTACCATAAAAATTTGTAACTCCAAATCGGCTCCTTTAAAAAAATAAAAAACAAATTTTCTGGATCTGCCTCTGTTGGGAGAACGCCTCGCATTAACGTAGATGGAGCGACTTTAGGTAATCCAGATCAACCAGGTTGTGGGGGGATTTTTAAACTTCT
Organism: Ochetophila trinervis; assembly: GCA_003254975.1. Taxonomy (NCBI): domain Eukaryota; kingdom Viridiplantae; phylum Streptophyta; class Magnoliopsida; order Rosales; family Rhamnaceae; genus Ochetophila; species Ochetophila trinervis. The sequence continues at coordinate 202,698 of QANX01007182.1, read as the reverse complement.
AGGGGCTTTGTTAAAAAGTGTTTTGCCATTTTCATTATAAATGTGTTTGCTTTTGAAATTTTCTCTTGGAATTTTGTTTGGCTTGAGAGTGCGTAGCTATGTGATTCAATGACTACGAGGTCTTTGGATGTTAAATTGCTCAGGATGTTATTGGATTTAATTCATTCCAATTTTGTTGATTCATATTTTGTTTTAGTTCAGTTTTTGTTGTGTTCTCTGCTAGGTTTGTCTAGCGGTGGTTTTGTTGTTTCCCGAATTTTGCATTTTTTTTATTTAATAATAATTTGCTTGATTTTGCATGTGGGGCCGTCCCTATGATGCCTTGTTGATCCTAACAGCCTTTTCTTGTTTATAGTCTATTTGGATATGTAGTTCTTGATTAAAAAAGTTGTTCGATTAACATATCTCATTTCAATTAAAACAACTATCTACTAGTAGATTATACCTATTTAACAGCTAAAATGGTTTGTCAAACGTCTTTATCAATATTAGGTGAGTAATTTATAGACTAAGGTATTTGGCAATCATATATAAAGTATCTGACAATCATATATATTGTTAATCTTTTTTGCATTCAACTGTGATACGATATTATATTAAAGTCATTAATAAAAAAAAGTTATATTTGACCTAAACTAAACAACTATGTACCATTAGATTAAATCCATTTAACGATTAAGATCATTTGTCAAAAGCTTTTATCAAGTATTTAGTCTAGGAAATGACCCCTTTAATTATATTAATACAGTTCTCCATTTTATATGTTCTTTATTGTCCATTCAACAATACCATTGACCTTTGGAGCCTTTTATGAAATCTTAGATCGGCTAACAGGATTCTATTGCTAATTTTTCTGTTGCTAATAATGCTGATATTCTTTTTCATTGCTCTCATTTTGATCTCCTCCCCCAGAACTTGAAATTGATCTTGGTCAATGATATGAGGGGGGAGAATGCTGTGTAATCCTCTAGTTTGAGGGCTTTTTGTGCAATAAATGCATTTTTTTCACCCAAAGAAAAAAAAAAAGCAATACCATTAACCTGTTTTAGCATCCATTTGGAATACGGCTACTTTAAGTAAAACTTTTGTTAGTACATCTTTTGCGAGCAGATCTATTAGAAGAAGAATTTTTATTCAAATATTATTAAGTGCTTGGAAATAATATAAAATATAAAATCAAACCAATAATCATAATTAAGCTATATATAATTTTATTTTACATTTTAAAATGGAAATAAATTAAAAATGTAAAAATTCAATAGAAGATTAATGTAAGTATTTATATATAAATAAGAAAAAAACAAACCATAAAGAAAGTTTTAGTCAAGTAAACAAAACAAAAAAAGTAACAAAATCTAATATTTTAAGACAGCTATAAAATTGGAAAAGCTATATAAAAGTGTAATTTGGTTTTTATTAAGAGGGTAATTTTGGAAAACAAGTTTCAATAATAAAAAAAAGGACCAATTTGTACTGTGCTGCACTCGATCACTCTTTGCCCTAAGGGTCGTCATCTGCTTCCATCGCTACTCGACTGAAAATTGGAGAAGCTCCAAAAAAGAACGGCCAAATTTTCCGGCAAAACCTCCGTTTTGCTTCCCGCAACTAAATTTTCGAAAGCTCCAACTTGGTAGTAAGTTATATTCGTCCTTTCCCCAAATTCTGTATGCCCTTTTCATTTATTTATTTTTTTTATTTTCAGGTTTTGTAAATTTGCTTGGTTTTCGTGTTCGTAAATTTGTTTGTTAACTGGTTTATTGTTATTTGGTATTATATACTTTTTTTATATGAATTATTTGGTAGTATAAACATGTTTGGAATGCAATTGGTTTTTTTTTTATTTTATTTTATTTTGGACTTATAATCTGTCAGGAAATGCTCAGTTTGATAACTTCTTTCATTGTATTTTTTCTCTGTTTATTATTATTATTTTATTATTATTATTATTATTATTATTATTATTATTATTATTATTATTATTATTATTATTTTCGTATCTTTCAAGTCAATTGGTTTTAATCCACTGAGTCGCCTATAAAATTTGAATATACTGTTTTCTATAGTTTCTAATTACTTTCTTGAAGCTAGAAATTCCCTTTAAATTGATTTCTTATGATATGATAAGGAACTTTTGTGGTATTAAAAATTCAAGAATTAAAGTTTACCTGTTAAATAGCTTCAGAAGCAGCTACTACTTAGTTTTATGGGTTTTCTTTTTTAGCATTAATATTTGTGTATATTAATAAGTCTATTAAATATGGGGCAAAAGACTTTTTGACTTTTTCTTTTCTTTTCTAGTAAATTGTGTTTAAATTTACCTATGTTTAGTGGGATGTTCTGAGTTTTATCATACAAAACCTTTCTATGTGATTTATAAAATATAAATGGTATGTTTATTGAAGAAGGATTTCTTCATTCAACCTCTTATCTCCTAGGTTGATTCTGTGAGTCTTACGCTTAGTGGTGAGTTCTTTTATTTGTGTTCTTGAGAGTTCATTTTGGTTATCCTTTGTTTTTCCACGCTTTCAGCATCCACATTGATTGTTTACTATTTGTTCAAGGTCACAAGAATTGCTAAATACAAGAACTGAAATGTTAGTGCAAGAGTCATGTGTTGATTCTGTGTTTGTTCAATGAATATTCTCAGCTGTTAATTACTGGATGCTTATTTTTTATTTGGATTTACTAAAATCACTAGGCATATTAAATGTAGATGTATAAAAATTCATTCCTTGTAGTCTTCTTTTTAGGAATTAATATTGTGTTTACTTCAAGATTATTTCCTCAATGATGTTAATGAAGTGTGTTCTGAATACAAGGCTGGTTTTAGTCTTCTAGGCAATAGGCATTTCATTATTTGTTTTTGGTGATATGGCATTGTATCTTCCTTAGTTCCATGAGCTTTTATTTTTTATAATTATTTGGGTCAGGATATACGATATTACTATGTATCTCATTCTTGTCAACCCTTCTAGGTGGATTTTAGTTTCCAAAAAAAATTAGTTATATGTTTTGTCAATAAAAAAGGAACATACATTTCCTGGAAGTGAGTTGTATTGTATTTTGTTAAAATTTTGTGTTGTAACAATAATATATAATTAGGCATGATCATTTTTAATTTTTGTATGTTGGGGGTTCAAAAGGATTTTCTTGGAATGTTGCTATGCTTTGAAAGTATTGAGTCTTTGATGAACAATACCTCTCTTTCTGCCGCTTAATTTGTGTTTAAAAACTATTGCTCATTACTGTATTGATTGTGACATAACTGAATTAGATTAGAGATATAAGTTTTTCATTAATCTCCTGGATATTTTACTAATATGTAATATTGCAGGGAGCAATTAAATTTATCATGATGAAGTTCCTAACGTATTGTTCATTATGTGGTATGGGCTTGCTTTGGAGTTGGGCATATATGCTATTGATACGATGTTTAATTTTAAGAAAACTGGATTTTAAAAATAATTATGAAAAAGAAAATCAGATAACTACGTAAAAGAAACACAACTATTTTTTTGGAAGTAGTTGCTATGCTTTGAAAGTATTGAGTCTGATGAACAATGCCTCTCTTTCTGCCGCTTAATTTGTGTTTAAAAAGTATTGCTCATTACTGTACTGATTGAGACATAACTTAATTAGATTAGAGATATAAGTTTTTCATTAATCTCCTGGATATTTTACTAATATGTAATATTGTAGGGAACAATTAAATTTAGCGTAATGAAGTTCCTAACGTATTGTGCATTATATGATATGGGCTTGCTTTGGAGTTGGGCATAGATGCTATTGATATGATGTTTAATTCTAAGGAAACTGGATTTTAAAAATAATTATGAAAAAGAAAATCAGATAACTACGGAAAAGAAATACAACTATTTTTTTGGACAGAGCTTTGTTTTTACATTTGAGATGTACTCTTTATTTTAATTTTACTGTCTGTAGTAAGTTCTCGCTCCACTATTTTGATGGTTAGTCAATTTTTAGCTGGATTTTTTTTTTTTTTAATTTCTAATTTTATTCTAGTTTTAATTTCCTTCTCGCTTATTTTTAAGGAAGAACACAGAGAAGTAAAATATTGGAGAAACACTTTCTGTGGTTGTCTTTACCTACTGTGTTGTCCCCATTTCACTCGTTCAATGGCTCAACAACCACCTGCAAAAATGAGCTATCGCGATTTCAATTTTCCTCAACCTCAACTGCCAAATCAAACTCAGCCTTGTGGTCCATTCTCTTTCTCAGCTGCAACAACAGCAGTGGCACCAGCACCGACTTCAACTACAGCTCCATCCTTGGCTCCACCTCTGCCTTCAACTCCTGCTCAGGGACTAGCTTCCACTCCAGCTCAAGCTCTTATTGCAGCTCAAGCCCCTGTTCATGAACCTGCTCCATCAACTACGCCCTCCAATTCTACTTGTATGTCTTGCAGATGACATCAATTTAGTTGATATTATTAACATTTTTGCTATTTTAGTAACTTTATTTTTGTTTTCTTTGTTTGGGGTTACAAGGTATGAGCTATATACATATATGTCTTTGCATGTCTAATTAAGACAAAAGTTTAGATTTTAATTCTTTATCAAAATGTCCTCTACGTTCCATGATATATCCCTATATATCTCCAAATTGTTACATACAACTAATTAAATTTCCTTGATACTTTCAGAGAAAATGGTTGGCTTCTTTCTTTTTTTTTTTTTTTTTTTTTTTTTTTTTTTTTTTTTTTTTTTTTGGGTATAAGATACATGGAAGCTTTAACATGTTGCCAAAGTATTGATTTCGACTTTTATTGCCTTGGCTGGATAGAATCTGAGGAAGGCATATATAACAACAACTTTTAAGGAAGGGGCAAATTGAGGCAAATTGACGTTATGCCAAAGTTGAATTAGGGAGTAAATTGAAATTTGAGGGAAAGTTCAAAAGGGTTTGTAATTTTCCATTTATTTATATGTTTTTCTAATTCCTTTGTATATGAATTTGTCTAGGTCTCCCTGAACCCTTAATGTACAAGAACCGTTTGCAAGAGTATGCCCAAAAATCAGGCATACAACTGCCCGTGTATCATACCATCAATGAAGGATTTCAACATTCACCGATGTTCAGGTCAACTGTGTATGTTGATGGAGCAGTTTTTACTTCACCGAACACGTTTTCACATCGGAAAACAGCTGAACAAAGTGCTGCTAAAACTGCATTGGAATCAGTATTGAAGAAGATGAAGGATGAAGGATGTCCTCTCATTTATGTGGTTTGTTTCTCTATAAAAATGTTCTAATGTAATTCAATATTTTTGACTTGATTGCTAGATCTATAGTGTTTTGTGGAAAATTGGCAAACCCGCATGCAAGTCTTCTAATTTAGAGGGGGGAAAATTCTTATATGTTCTATCAATTAAGTCACTTTATTTTTTTATGTTAATATTTTTTAATAAGTTGGAACTAGAACACATTTTCAATTGTATTCAAAGTGGAATCAATAACACATAATGTTCTTTAAGCATCTATTATGAAACTTGCATTTTGTAGTAAGTTGGAACATGGGGAAGTATGTTGTTTTAAAATTGTGGTTGTAAATGTTCTATATTGCTCCATGTTAATTTTGATGTAGATTTTAAATTTTTAATGTATTTTTCCAGGATGCAGTGTTTTGCAAGTCCATCTTGAATGAATTTGCAGTTAAGATGAATATGGAAAAGCCAACGTATAACACTATTCGGCATGAAGGACAACTTCCAATTTTTGTATCTTCTTTATCTTTTAATGGAGAATTATATACTGGTGATCCTAGTAAAAACAAAAAAGAAGCTGAACAATTGGCAGCTCGTGTTGTTATATTGTCGCTTTTAGGTATTGGTTATTTTGAGTGATCATAAATTTGTTTTTAAAGCACATTTTAGATGTGTGTTGGATTGTGAACTTATTTTCTCATGGATATGCAGGTAAGTCTGAATTTGAAACTGTTCTTTCGGAGATTATCAGATCTAAAGTCAAACTTTTGGCCTCATTTAATAAGGTCAAGCAGCCATGCAATGCCGATGCTAGCATTGTATCTTCGACGATAAACATTGGAGACAATGCTAGTACTGTTCCTGAGAAAGGCAAAGGAGTTGAAGCTGCTGTGGTTGTTGATGCTGGAACAACTGGTGGTGGGGTACAGCCAGTATCTGTTAATAGTGTTCCAACATCTGTTGGTAGTACTGCTGCAGGTGTTGTTGCAGAGGCATCCTCTGGAAATCATCGGCCCCACCATGAATTCAGAAATGTCAAACCAGAACTTTTTCCTAGAGCAAACAATCTCCCAGATCCTGATTCTAAAGCAGCTATTAGACCAATTGAATTTGTTCATGCAGCTGCTGAGCAGCCTACAGGTGATGGTCAAAGTCCTGCAAAACGGCGACGCAGGAGCAGGAAAAAGGCTAATAAGAGACTGCGAACAAATGCTCAGTGAGTTTAATATATGTATATATATTTTTCATTTAGTTATGTGCTGAGGTTTAGTTTCTCTGACTTTCCTTTTTATTGTGGTGTTTCTTTTACTTGTTTGAATTCAATACTCTCTTTCTGTCTCTCTCTAAAGTGTGCATAATTCTTGGCGCTATTCATATTGCCTAGTATGAAAGTTATTCCCCCTTGGTTATCTATGTTTTGGGGCTGAAAGTTTTTTTTCCCCCCTTGTATTGCTTCTTTCTTTTTGCACTCCAGGGGAAAGCATTTTCTCTGTTTCATTGTTTAAATATCCTCTCTTTCTCATTCCACCTTCAATTGTTCTTCCTGTCCTCCCTTGATTGCAAAGTAGCTTTTTTACAAATTTCTATATGGTTCATTTTGGCTTGGCTTAGTCTTAGTATCTCTATCTGAATTTGTTATTGTTTCATCCCATATAGAAAGAAACTTAGAGTAAATGGTGATGAATACAATTTTTTTTAACTTGAAGGCATCAGATTTAACTGCATTTTTATAGATAATAACTGCAGGCAGTAACTACATTATTGCAATGCTGTTTCTAGATAATTTTACAACCTTATCTTTGCCCTCTATTGTTGCTTGAATCTTAGAGACTCTGCATTATAAATGAGTACCCCTATAATTTAATTGTAGTCAGCCTTTATTATATAATACAAATTTTGAAGAAAGTTGATAGCTGTGAATAGTTTTCATGAAGTTGTTTTTCTATTTGCTGAAACACAAATTTTGAAGTTACTTTAGCTGTGGGTAGATTACATATTATTGATTTATGTTAGAGTTGGTTCCATCCCAAAACTCTTGAGCAATATATTTATTGACTAGATGGTGCTTTACATAACTTAAATAATAATAATGCATTAGTACCTTTATCGTTGGACCAAATTAGGTGAGAGATTTAGGATGTATTGGCATCATAGTTAGGATTGTTGCATGAATCCAACTATTGGAGCTTGAGATCCACAATTTGTGTTGCAATGGTGGTTTAAATAAATTTATCCTCGAACTCTTAATTGGGAAAATTAATTTGCATTGACTGGTAGTTTGTGTTTTTCACCCTAGGTATGGCTGTTTTGAAGGTTTTTTATTTTTATTTTTTAATTAATCATTTTAAAGAAAAGTTCAGTTATGAACTTGGGTTAGTAGTTTGTAGTAATATAATTCTTTTGAACAAATTTTTTTTATTGAATGTAAACTCGACCTCCCATTCCCAGCTCTTTATGCTCCAAGTTAATGGTATACTTTGCACACGTAAATTTTAATGTGGGTGTTCTGTGGGGTAGAACTCTGTTTCATTTCTTATACCTAGTTTGTCAAAATTGAAGTTGATTATGAAATTTAATTGGCAAATTGAAGGTGGTTGTGAAATTTTACAGGTTGTCTGTTGCTACTTTGCCTCTAAACCAAGCACCAGCTTGTTCAGTGGCACACTGATAGAAAGCACGCCAAATGTGTTAATGTATTTTTAGGTGCAGAAGAACTTTATATTAGGTTAGTTTTGTCAATGAACCCTATTTTTGTATGATATTTTGCATTCTCAACATTATAATACAATTTCAACTTTTTACCTTCACATATATATATATATATATATATTGGTTTAATTATTTTATTTCTTTATATTTAGCAAATTGTTTAATTATTACTTTTCTTTTGTCTCGACTAGGCTTGGCAAAATGCTATATGACACGATAACATGCCACGATACGACACGATAATTTGCGGATTTGAGTCTGCGATATCGGATCGGATTGATATCAGTATTATATGATAAGATACAATAAGAAAATGAATTGAAACACGTTAACATGATATGTAACAATAAAAAAAAATTATAATTAATTATTTTTTTATAGCTAATTTTTTACATTATATATATTTTTAGAAAATATAAAATTCAAATATTGATTGTTTTTTATTATTTATATTCTATGTACAATTTTATTTTGTTTATAATATTTTGAATATTTTTAAATTTATAATTATAATGCATGTTTTTTTTTTTTAGCTACGATAATTATTTAACATAATTTTAATTTGTAATTATTAATTATGTTGAATTTTAATATGCTAATATATATTTTTAAAATGTTTAGTATATCATTTGAATATGTATTTAAGTCTAATAGATACAAATTAAATAAGACACAAACACAGAATAATACAATACAAATATAGTTTAACATGAATGCATAAAAGATTGAATTTGGGTGAAATAGATTTGACACGGACATAAAATAACATGATATAATTACAGTTCAACACACAACACTGACATGCTGACATGTCTATTTGCCACTAAGAGAAGCGTTGTTGTACTAGTTTACTATCCAATCTGGCAATCTGCTTTGGAGCTTAAGTTTTGTTAATAATAAGAAACAGATTTCAACTAAATTTACTGCATAGTTGTTATAAATAATATTAAATATATTGTTTCAATTTTAATTAATTACATGAACAAGTAAAAATATATAGAAATTTTAGGCTAAAATTTCCACGATTTTCATTATTTTTATTTGTAGATGGTGTGGTGTAATATTTTTTTTGGCTGAAATATGAGTATAGTGTGTAATATGAGGAAGGATTAGAATAACGAATACATTTCAATGTCTGTTGGAAGCGCATCTCCATTAGGAAATAGATTTCTAATCATATACTTAATATCAAAGTTTTTTGATTCTTTTGTACGTCAAACCCTAAAAATGAAATAAATAAAAAAAGTAAATACTAATTATAAGTCTAATTTCAGGGTAATATAAACATATATGTTCCATAAAAATTGGCACTAAATTTTTTATTTTCTTCAAAAATCGGAAAGGCATTAGGAAGTCCGAAATTTCTTTGGAAATCTTGAAGATACAAATTTTATTATTTACTTTTGTAAAAAAAGCAACGTTGAAGATTCTGTACTTGTAAACACAAATCAACAACAAAATTGTCATAATTTTTGCGCTATTATTTTCTCAACCAATCAATCAATCTGTCGTATTAAATATGCTCGACTATTTTATTTCTTTCTAAGGGTTCCATAAAAAACAAAAATTCCTATGAAAGCTGTGGATTTTTTGAACCTTTACGAAGAGGTCACTGTATCATTTGGCTGTGGATTTTTTGAACCTTTTAGACCCAATTGGGCACGGTTTTTAACTTTTCTTCATACACGGAAAGAAACTCAGGTCCCTCGTAATATTTTTTAGAGGTTGAACTGGGATTGAAATGTTTATTGATGAAAATTTTGCAAACACAATCTAGAAGCACTGTAGATCTATTGTGATTGGGATTGGTGACAAACAATGTTTTTTTCCAAAACAATAGGTGTAAACAACCATAGAGAAGACTTGATTAGCTGTACGTATAATATGTATGTATATAAAAGCAGATATTGAGAATACTAAAAAAAATTGAATCTCGGTAACTGCATTCTTGATTCTCAATAATATGTTCGTGATTGGATGTATCCATATAATGGGAGAGCTTTTACTGCTCATGCTAGCCTTCACCATATTCAGCAAAAGTATTGCAAGTTCTGATGCAGCAAGGTGTATAGAGAAAGAGAGAAAAGCTCTTCTCAGCTTTAAACAAGGCCTTGTATATATCTTCTTCCCTGTAGGTTTCTTGGAAGACTGTTGTTATATGAAGTGGCAATACTCTGAAGCATGGAAATCTTGATTTCGGATTATCAATTTTAAGAATGATAGTTTCTTTCATGAATTTTTATTTTTATTAATTGTTTCAACTTTTTTTCTATCTTGGATTGTCAAGGAAGTGCTCATTTTCTTTTGTGTTACAATTTCCTTTTTCTGGGTTAGTATGATTGTACTTTTTTTTAAAATATTATCAATAATTCTAGAGTTATTAAAATATTTATCAATTTTTTTATGGAATAAAGTAGTAATATTTAATTAATTTTTTGTTTGACTTATCTATTTAAAAGTTCACTTATTCATATTTAAATTACTCGAATAAAACAACTAATAACATATGTCATTTGACAAATACATTTGATAATATTTTAGCATCTATAGCATTTTTTAAATCTTATGTGTTTTGTTTTTAAGTATTACTTATATTCTCCTTTATCCTTGTATTGATTTCTTATCAATAAAAAGATAGTTACTTTTTTCTTAAAAAAATATATATGATAATTTTTTAAGGTTACCCTAAATAATATAAGCTCTCACATTATCACCTAACTTATTATTATTAGTATTATTATTTTATCATTTTAGCCTAGTTATTGATTGAGTTGTGCGCAGTGCAATGCCTATTGTGTAGTTTTTTTTTTTTTAATCTACTTATTAAAATTTTGGTTCAAATTCAGTATGATTTCAATACGATCCAAGCTCAAGCTGCTCAATTTCATTTAGGATTTGGCATGATCTTTAGATTTTTCATATAAATTCGGCTTGAAAGTTAGCCTATTAAGCTACTTGTTGAGTTAATCAAAATTCATGCTTAAATTTAAATTTGGAATATTTCATGTCCGGTCCTAATTCTCTCCAGCCCAAAAATATACAACCTAAACCTCTCTTTTTTATTATTGGGGAAAATTTGTAGCGGTAACAAGTGCGTAGCTCTCACAGTGACAGTGAACCAATATAAATCTTTTTTTTTTTTTTTTTATGACTCATATTCGACTTTCTTTCATTTCTTTTTTGCGATCTGGTTCACATTTGTATTCTTTTGTTGATTTGGTTCATAATGGAGGATGGAAAAAGATGATTCACCTCGATCAGTCTGTGTCTATTGTTGTGAAACTGGATAAGGAATTGGATTGGATCCAAATTTGGATTTTGGGGTGTTTGTGGGACTTTGTTATTAAACGCTTCTTGGAGAAGGGCATATGTTGGGTTCTTAAGTAACTTGAGAGGTTGGCTCTATAAGACAGTTAGCGTTGTGTGGAATAAAGTACTAAAGAGAATGTTTCAAAACTAGGAGGTCAGAATCCTATTCTGTTTCTATAATTAGAAAATATGATCATGAAATGTACCTTAATTACAATGGAAGAGAAATACCAATTTCTATTCAAATGTTGCATGTAGTTAAAATCATATTTTGTTGTGTCATATTCAAAAGTGATGCTATAATTTGAAGTTTGCTCTTCGGAGTACATACATATACATATATAAGTGAAACACTTGTAAAAAAATTGCTTTATTCTATTAATATGTTTTCTCTATTTACAAACCAAGCATCTGTTGCAAGTTTCATTTGGGATTTAACTTATAACAGAAGTTGAAATAATAAATGCAAGATTAGTTTTCTCCGTTATAATTCTTTAAATTAATTTGAGCATTAAGTACACTATTATGAAACTGTTTGGGATTTGACTTCGACGGCTTGATGAGCTTGAATTTAATCTGGTGTTTTTTTTCTGTAATATTACTTGTACACTTTATGTGTTTTATGCTGCATTCTTTCATAATAATGTCTGGTGTTCGACTTAACATCGCAGCTCAGTTCATATTTTCTTCAGAGAAGAGATGACAAGGAGTTGAGACCATATTATCTATACCTGTAGAGTCGTTGAAAAAGGTGCTACTATGAAGTCGCATCTAAAATCCAAAGTGGCTGAAACACTTGGAGACCACAAAGTTACTTTCTCAAGCTCTGGCTGTAGGAACCAATAATTCCTTCGTTTTATTATCCCTATTTTCTTTGTTGTTGCTGTTTAATATTGTTTCGTGAGCATTCCAAGGTAATTTCATTTCAGTCCCCTGAACTCTACTTGTTTTGGCACTTTGACAACATTGTTATTCTAATTATCCTTCCGCTCGATTCATTTGTCACAAAATAACAACACAGAATTACAATTTGTATTTAGCAGATGAAAAACCGTGGCTAAATTACAGATGTTCTGGTAGTTTAGGGTGGACAATTGATCTTTCCAGTCCACTCTGTTCTGTTTCAGCTGATTACATGTTGGATCCATAAGACAAATAAATGCTTCGTTGTTCCAGGAAGCAAACTATCTTTTCAATGTGTTAATAATGCATGAAAAAGTTTTCTACCAAAAAAAATGCATGAAAAAGTTAAAAAGATCAACTCAAAATTTTAATAGTAATACAGAGAATTAAAAAATAATTGCATGTAATTGTGTTACATATTCAAATGGAATGCTCTACTCAACAATTTAGTTAGTAAACATTCTACTCTAGAATTTTCCATCACAATGAACAGAATTAAAAGTTACACAAGTCGATGATCTCACTTGGCGTGTCTTACAAATATTTTGAGGCATATACTAAGATCCGCATTTTTTAAAAGCACAAGCGTAAAAAAATTTCCTAAATCAGTTCACAGATATCTCAATTTAATAAATTTGTCCATCTCCATGAGGCTTGTAAGGTAAAATTAGTGAAACTCACGAGTCTGCAATGTAGAAAGTCTTTGTAATAAAAGATGTCAATCAAATGCCAAGAGCCATAGGTTGAAAAACAATGCGATTCAGTCATACAGATGCTTTTCATTGAATTAAATCATCGCATTACTGATTCTTTTACAAAGGAACGGCCTCCAGATCTGCAAGGAAAAAAGATTAGTTAGTGAAAATGTAAACCAATTCTGATCTGACTATATAAAAAGTACTGCTAGGTTTATAACCAGTGATGACTCACGAGTATTCAAGGTGAATGTTCATGAAGCGTGCATTTTCTTTGCTTTGTGACAGTGTTACAGAACCTTCAATAAGCTGATCTTGCTCCACTTCTATTGGGTCATAGAAGTAAATCAATGTCTGCAAATTTTATTTATTAGACACATTGACCATGAAAAAGTCCTCAGCATATATTATATAACCAATAAAAAATAAATGAACTCTACTTAGTTTTGTTTTTTGCGTAGGGCTAAAGATCCACCGTTTCCCCCGAAAAATATAATAATATCAAAATCTTTTGATATGCAAAAACTAACTAAATGGTATGCAAAAGCTAAACATCAAAATCTTTTGTTTATCTAATTCTTCTGTAGCATCTAAACCTCCTTTGCACAATCGCTGATCTCTGAGGGTATGTGGGAGTGAACTTAGTGTTGGCATTATTTAAGTCCATGCAAATGATCAACTTTATTCTGATTTCTAAACCAACATCTAAGCAAATAAGCTGATCAACTTACACTTTTATATGTATATAAATATACATGAATAACAAGTCCAATCAGCCTTTCTCAGAAGGGCCTATCATTCTACCAAAAGCTATAGCTGCCAGTATAGGTTCAACTATATTCTCTTAAGCTGGCATTTCCCGGGGTCCACTTATACCTGTGTGACGTCTTCAATGGCTTTCTTACCAGGTGTCACATTGGACAATCCTGAGCCAACAATGTATGACAAGAAGAGACATCACGAGCTCATGGTAGTGATTTAATTTTATTTTGTATTTATACACATGAAGCAGTTTAAGCTACAACCTGAAAATGTGTATCTAAGTAATTCAGCCAATTTTTAAAAATAAAAAAATAAAAAAAATAAAAACCAACAAAACAAAAAATTAAATACTTATATACTTTACCTGTTGCCAATGTGTTGGAGGATCCTCAGGAGCAGTGGAAAGTACCAATGCTTCGTTTGGGTTTGAACGTTTCTTCCTCTGATTACCATCCATTGGATTGCTGTCAATAAGCAAGGATGTTTCATGATTATTGGTCGGAGATTCAGCAGCACCACTGAATTCAACATCAAACCAAAATGCAAACCCATGCAGCGGAGCTGTATATGAAAGAACAGTTAGATATCTGCTCTCCAAAGAAGATGACTAATTAAAATTATTCCAATGAATATAACTCATTTTTATGTTGCTCATAAATACTTCATTGGAAAGTAAAAGTTGTAACACAGAGGAAATAACAATGTTTCAGGTTATAGATGGTGAAAACGATAATTAATCCCCAATGAATTTGATAAGCTTGCGATTTCATGAATAACAAAATTGAATAAGAAATGTATTAAAAGGTATGTCTGGAGGTAAAAATCTAAGAGTTTTAGAGTAAATTACAAATTAACTTATTCTGATTCATCACCATCAGCAATGTTGTCCTCCTTATTTGGATTTATACTTTTAGCATAACTAAAATCATGCTCCATATCAATCAAGGCAGATTACCAAAGTTTTGCTTTTGACTTCATAAAAGCTTTTCAAAAGGATTTAATCATTTCTTAATTGTTAATTTTCATTCAAGTATTAGATAGTTTTGAAATATTTTAGTCAATTACTCCCAACTAATTGAGAAGAAAGTAAAACATCGGTTAACAATAGCATAAACAACATACTTCAGAGGTGAAATGGACTCGAAAAGAAGACAAACTTCTTTATGTATTTGCAAGGATCATTCAACCAACCATGTTTTCCTTTACAGTAAATCAAAACAAAAATGAAACTGATGATATGCAACATAAATCCGCCTTCACACACACACACACACACACACATGGAAAAACAGATGATATGGAAACAGAAATCTGTCTTAATAGAGAAAAATATATATATGATGGCAAAGAATTGAAACACCCGAAAACACATGGACAGAGATAGAGAGAGTACCTCGCATCATTGACTTGAATTTATATCTTGTAGTAACAGATTCTAGTTCATGAATTAATATTGAATAGCAGTCTACATGTTTTACCTACAATCAGTTAATAATCAATTTCAATGGTTAATTTCATAGTCCCTTTACAGGCATAAATGGACAACTGACATGCTAAACCCAAGACCTCAAGCTCCTATTCCAGGATCCCAACTACCCCAAATAAACATCAATTAGCCAAAAATTAATCTTCTAGAAAAAATAGAAAAAAAATTAACAAGACCATTTATTTTGTATCATAAATTTCAAAATCTTCATCTAAATTACTCAAAAGAAAGAAGAAAAAAAAAATGTACCTCTGATAATTCTTTTAATTAGAATTCACTAAAAGGGATTCGGTTTCAGACTCAAAACTTCTTGCAGAAAACTATTGAAATTGCGAAATTATCTTATGGACAGGTACTTAAGGAATTACAAAATTTTTTAGTCAAATCAAATACGAGAAAATAGAGAAGATAGTTGAACTCAAATCACAAATACTTTGTTTTCATGAAAAACAATTACTTGAATGAAAACTGAGGTGATATAAAGTCCATCATTGGACTAAAGTGATAATACTTACCACATGTGGCCATGTCAAAACATTCTCACCCGTTATTGTCTCCACGCTTGGCTCTTCAAATGCACATTGTTTTGCCAATGGTAACATCGCAGACACTGTATCGATTATAAAACTTGAATCACAATGCTAGCACAAGAAACAAATATCAAAGCATAAATTCTCCTAGGACTTGAGACTCACTGTGATTATATATTATCTTCTTTATACTAAAGAAACATATCATAAGCACCAAATAATAGTACAAGTCAATATCATGAAAATCTCATAACAAACACATCTACAAATGAATGAAGAATTTTTTGTTAGTTAATATATTGTGCACTTACTATCAATTCCATAAACATTGCGCCAAAAATCAATACTTTCACTGTATCTGTCAGTGTGTGTGACAGGTGCCATGTATAACTGCAGGTCATTCAAATGAACATCAGCATCAGAGATAAATCCATTTCATTAAACTGCTAAAAACATATATACAAACAAGAATGCATTCCAAAAATTCGACTTCTTTTATAACAAATAGATTGACTTATTACAAATTCAGATTGGTAAAAATTACACTAAAGCAAATTGGAAGCAGCAACAAGATGAACACAAAAAAAAAAAAAAAAAAGTAATGCAGCATNAAAAAAAAAAAAAAAAAAAAAAAAAAAAAAAAAAGTAATGCAGCATCAATTTAAAGAAATCTCCTAAATATTGAAGTGGAAGTCAAAATAATTATAAGAAACTAAAAAAAAGGGTACCGTTGCATTTGAAGGAAGTATAAGACCTCCAGGTTTTAGCCATCTATCTCTGGCAGTAATGACACTTCCCAGCATGCTCTACAACATAAAGTAGCAGATCATGAAACAATTGATCTATTATACAATGGTTTCCAACTACAAACTATGTTAATGAATAAGAGTGTTTTCTACTGCAAATCTTTGATCAAAGGTCATGCACAGAAAAATCATCATAATCACCTCATACAAAAGCATGTAGCCCATCCACTCGGAAATTATAACGTCAACCTCCTCATCAATTTCAACATCCTGAAGAAATCAGAATCCAAGTGATATTTTATAAGCTGATGCATGGGAAAATAACACTTTTCAGTTACAATACTGGAGTGGGTAGAATGTATAAACAAGACCATAGTAAAGTTACTTCCATACTATTCGGTTCAATAAGCTCTCCCTCCCACATTCAACTCCCCTCAGCTCAAACAAACCCTTATTCCAAAAGAATTGCTCAGGAGTTTGCAATAATCCCGCTAAAAAGTAATTTGGTATTTTTAGTGGACTCCTTAATCAATTCACTTTTATTAGTTCTCTACTTGAAGGCTGTGATCCCTGACCAAGAAAATAGCAATTTATAATGCATGCCAATCTATATAAATTCAATTGCAAGCAACTTGACAAGCAAGTCTAGCATCCTATCTCCCACCTTGCTTCCAAACAGCAGTGGCTCACATAAAACAGCTATTATGCATCAAATGGACAAACTGCTATTTTACAATAACAAAGCTCCCAAGCAACAGTCAAGCAGGGAAAATGCATAGCATATTAAATAAAATAGAAAAGACTACGTAGGTATAAATCTTATCTTCATGAACAAAATGTAATGTCTCTGTCAATAACAGCTCATTGGTCCTATTTGCCTTTATCTTTTGCAAGCACACAGAAATTAAATGACTCATCATGAAAATCAATGACATTATGCTACTACCAGCATCCAAATTCCCATGGTCACTTGTTCTTTCAAAGGTGTCAAGAATGAAAAAAATGAAGTAAACAAGGCTTCTACGCTCTCAAGCATATTTTACTCCACTTTATAAACATTCAATTGAAAGAGTCTTGCTTTCCTCTTCCATGATATGATACTCATGGATACCAATTGTATCTAATCATATAGTTGCAAATAGGTTAGCAAATTTAAAATAAAAACTAAGCTGAAAAAGCTTTTTATTAGCTTAATTAAAGAATCCTACCTCAACTCGCCCATGAAGTACAATGACCGTATCAGATAAGTTATTTGCTTTAACAACTTCATTTGCCTGCTTACAAAAATCAAGCAAGATCAACCCATGCAGTACAGACCTTAGAGACCAGAATATTTTTAAAAATTAAAAACAGCAAGTTTTGGCAAATGTAGTACCTGCACTGCAATATCACTTGCATCAACTGCATACACCTGGTAAGTGGTAAGAAATAACAATTCATAAAGAATGTTAAATTCACAAATGACAAAACTTGAAGCTCGCTAAACTTAAGTCATACAAATTGTGTGTGTGTGTGTTTTCTTGGAAAAGCCAATACCTAAGTTCACTGTCCAAAATAATGGACAAGGCCAAGACTGAAAATTTTATGTCGAAAAATTTAAACTTTTGAAAATTCCACGAAGTAGGAAACTATAATTCAAAAAACAAGAAATAGATTGAACAAAAAAAGAAGAAGAAAAGGAAAGAAAACCAATATCAAAGTCATTGTACAAGTGACATTGATAGTCAAGACCAAAACCCCATAAATATATTCTTTGTACAAAAAATGATATTTTTAGGCTATGTTTGGTACATGACAACTATGGAAAAAACAAATTAAAAAAAGAAAAAGACAATTCAGTTTCTATTGTTTGGTTATGAAAGATCATAAAGAAAAAATTGCATTACCTATTGAAAATATTATGTCCCGTAAAAAAAGGGTAAAAACTCTTTTTTCTTCCTTTTCCCTTTCTCAGTAGAATACACACTTCAAATAGAGGATTAGAGAATGCTATAATATAACCTCATACATGACACATCATGCTATAATACTTGTTCAGACTTTTGACAGCAGAATAAAATTGAACCACGTTCAAAGAAAATAAAATGCATGTTCTTTTTTTTTTTTTGACAGAAAAGTTCCCCAATACCAAATTCGTTGGCAGTGCAACCTAACACATAAACTTGGCAAGTATGAAAGATAGCTAATTAGCTTACTCGTTTAGCACCAGCCTGAGCACAAAATATAGAAAGAATGCCTGTGCCGCATCCAACATCCACTACAACCTGCAAACAAGGTTACGTTGTAGAAGAATGGAATGCATAAACAACATTTTTTTTTGTCTAAATTTTACTAAAGACCAGTCAAGATAGTCTTAAGATAAATACATTATCATTTCATAAGTATTACTTTGCCTGCTATGGAACTTTGGTGCTGCATGATTGCTGCCCTATAAGTGTCAGTACGTACACGATCCTGCATAAGAAGATTTTACCATCTGTTCATAATTTATAACAATAATCAAAATAAGAATTCTAGTATGCTTTGGACCCACCAAGATTGAAGGTAGCTTTTTTCTTTTAACATTCTTAAATAAACCAAGAGTTTATTCATAAAACAAATTTACATAGCAAGAAAGTTTCATCACAGCATTAATACAAAAATATTCATTCCCAATTAAAGAACACATTATTAGGTCAATATAGTTCTAAGATCCTTTCCGGTGGACTTTCTTAGCAAGCCTATCAGGTGACCCATGCTTTGCTCAAATAAAGTTAGACTATCATTCTTACAAAAGAAAGGATCATCAATTTAGTACAGTGACATGCATATATGTTCAGATTGCTCATTCAAGAATGTGCATATGACATTAACAGTTCTTCGTACTAAGCGGTGCAACACTAATTCTTCAGAAAACATGGAAAGTAAACAAACATAACTGGCACATATAAGCTCTGTTTGTCCACTGAAAATGTAAGGGTACTTCAAACACAATTCTCCAATCTAAAAGCTCCAACTTAGGTTCATGATCGAGGCACTTAGCTCCTCTCTATTTAGCTGTAGCAACTTCATTCTAAATTTCTAATTAAGTCATTAATTCTCAAAACTCACTGTTTATTTATCATTGCGTATATACTGTCCAAATTGTACTGGAAACTTCTGAAAAATAATTCTCATTACTCATGAACTCGCAGCAAATTACCAAGAACAGATGGCTGAAACACAATCAAAGAAAAATGATCAGCCATATCATATAGTTTCTTTGACACCACATCATTAGTTGCTGAAATTTATAGCTTCATCTCAGGCATCCATCATTTCACTATTTTAGGGTCACTTATTACAAATTGATAAATATAAGTTAGGGAAACAAAAACAGAGGAACACTAAATTCTGAATTAGACATATATAAGTATATTCAACGAGCAGGCTACAATAAAAGAAAACAAAGTGAAAATTTAGTTACAAAGAAAATTCCCATTTTACAAACTAAAGAAATAAATTCATTAGGCCATTTATACAAGTTAGAACAAAGCAAACTTAAGGTAACTAAGAATGCTAAAACTATAACGTTTTCATTCCCATCAACCAATTAAAACAAAAAGCATTAAAAAACACTCGAAACATAATATATCATTACAAAATTTCATTTCCTTGGCCATTTCTATCAGACAGCCTAAAAACTTGAGAAAAATTCCAAAATAAATAAATAAATAAATAAAAATATCGCATCCCAATTCCAAGAAAATGAAAAGAACACGAACCAATTTTTCAAAATGCAGTAGAACTTGAACAAAAAAAAAAACCACTAAAATGGTTACGAAAATTCCCATTACAAACTCCATTTCCTAGGCTAAATTTGCAACAGACTAAAAAAAAATCCACACAACCCAATGCCAAAAAACAGCAAATGAACACGAACCCATGTTTCAAAATGCAGTAGAATTCAAAGAAAAAAAATACACCATTAAAATTTGTGTGCTAAAAGCAAAAAATAAAAAGAAGCAAAAACCTTGATCATCTCTTCATGGATTCCAACATGAGCATAGGAGTGAAAATAGGCCATGTCAAAGTCCGTAGGCGGTCTCTGAGACTGCTGCTGTTGTTGCTGGAGCTTATTGTTATGGTCAGAAACCCTAAACCCAGCAGCACCACTAGCACCGTGGCCATGGCCGTCTCTCAAGTCACGTGACCTGGAACGACTTCCTCTGCGAACTCGTTCCCTCTGGCTCATTCCGAGTCGCCTCTCACCGAGTTGCTGCTGGTTCTGGTTCTGGTTCTGCTGCTGTTGGTGGTAGCCGTTACTGTAAGTCGGGGTCGAAGTCGAATACATTAATTAGTATGGCTTTTTTTTTCTCAAACTCTCTTCCCTCTCACTCTTACTCTCAGGCCCTACTACTATTCTACTAACTGAGATGACTCGCATACTCACGCTTCAAAACTGCATCGTTTTGCACTCGCTTCAATCGATCTTGGGCCTATATTCTGGGCCGTCAAGTCAACCCAATCTTTAATTCCTAGCCACCTATAATTGGATTTAAAATTGAGGACTTTGTATAGATGCCCGGCAATAAGATTAATGAAATATGTCTCTCATTTTAAATAAATTGATCACTGTCCACGTCTTATCGATTTATCTAAAAAAATACTAACTATATATTTTCTAATTTAATGTTTCTACTTACTCCTCTCATTCTCATCTTGCGATCTTCTTGCCATTTTCAACTTTTTTTTTTTTTNCATTTTTTTTTTTTTTTTTTTTTTATCTCTACTTTTCTTTTTTCTTTTTTGCTGACGGTCGCTGGCAATAATTTAGTTTAAAAAAACTGCCGGTAAATATAATTAAAATGTCAGTCATGAAATAAAAAAGAACCAAATTGCCAAAGCAAAGAAAAGCGAAATATTCTAGAGAAGAAAAATAAAAATTTAAAGAAGAGCAAGACTAGTAATCCACCAAATATCGGCTATGGATGACCATTGATAGGAAATCGAAATGAGGTTGAGCAACGCAAGCATCAATTTGAGCAGCAATTCAATATTAATTTTTTTCATTCTTCTTTAGTCTTTTTGAGCGTTTATCCCGCCGCAAAGTAGGAGTCTCGCCCAATCGAGCATTTATTATAATTAAGTATTTTACTCCATTTTATATACATTGTATGTATGTTCAGTCTGTTAGGCTGGATCCATCGTCTTCAATATCGGGCTAATATTGTTTTTATTTTTATTTTTTTCATTATAATAAATTTTAGATACACTTATTCAAGTATAAAACTAATATATATGACGTTAACAATAATTGTAACAAAAGAAATTCAAATTATCTTTGTTAATATTGGAAATGCATTTGTTTTGTTTTTTTTTTTGTTTATACCTAAAATATTTTGAGAATTGATTCCTCCGTACAAATAAATCATATAGTGTTTAAAATACAAAAAAAATAAAGAAAGAAATTGTAAACATAAGTTTATTTTTAAACAATGGTGACCATTTGTGAAAATGAGCAAAAAATAATAAAGCGCAAGTGAAGTTGAAGTAAAAAGAAGAGTTGGTGGGAACATTAAATTGTGAAGGGTATAGTTGGTATTTCTTTAGGTAAATCAATAAAATGCAGGCATAAACCAATTTATTTAAAATGATGGACATCTATACAAAATTGTCCTATGTATTGTCTTCTAAGTTTTGTATCAATTTGCAAATTGTCATGTATATTTTATATTTAACACTTAACTAAACAAAAGTTTACAGCATCACTCTTTATTAACCGAGTTCAAAATGCATAAATGTCAACGTTTGAACTAATGTTCTAGCATTTGTTAAGTTTATGAGGCATATATGCTAAATATCAAACACAGTGGATAATTTACAAATGTCTACAAAATGAAGAGGCAAATGTGCCAAAAGTTCTAAAATAATAGAGAACTAATTTATATTATTTTGTTCAACTATTGATAGTCTAAACTAGTGAGATTTGTCTAATAGTATGTCCCTCACGTTTATACATTTGAGATCATGATTCACTCGCTCGCATATTTTTAGAGTGCTTCAGCTTAACTCAACTTGGCTCGTTTAAATTCAAAATCTAAAAGTTTAAACATTTTATATTATTTAATTTTGTTTTTACACTAAATTATTAATAAATTTAATTTATTCAATTTTTGATGAAATTAATATTTATGTATTATAAGTATTTAATTAAATAATTTTTATATAGACATATATATAAATAATAAATTCAAATTACTTGAAGTACTCACGAACTTCATATTTTGCTCAAAATTAGTCTGTGAGCTTCATTTATTGTTTATAAATGGTTCATCTTAATGACAACCCGAGTTCGAGCAAGCTAAAATCAGTCCCATTATTATTTTTCACCAAAGAAAAAAGCTAAAATCAGTTTTTTGAGTCGATTGCGAGCTATTTGAACCTATTTTTAGCTTTAAAGCATATTCAGTAATAATTTTTATAGGTTCATGCATTAATTATTTATTAAAAAATAAAAAATAAAGAGTATGATAAATAGTATAATTTTTAAAATAAAAAATATATTTATTAATTTTATAAAATAAAAAGTATAATTTTTTATTTAACTTTAATGGTATTATTTATCATATTTTTTATATTTTATTTTTTAATAAATAATTAATGCATAAACCTGTAAAAATACAACCAGCAAAGTAATTTTATATGTATAAAAAAAAATTAAAATTAAATATAATTATAGTTGTGAATTGAAAATTGCACAATAATAAATAAAATGCATTAAAAATTATACATAGAAAATAAGTTTGGTTCTCCAAATATAGCTAAAATACATTCAAGATGCTTTTACTAATTCTATTAAGGTGATCCTTAATAAAATATTTGGTATAAATAACATTTGATATTTAAAATTATACTATCTTAACTAATAAAAAATAAGAAAACAAAATTAATTTTATCCAAACATATTTTTGCCGTTTGATTTTTGAAAATTGTTTATTTTATTTGTGAAAACCTTTATTCTAATTTTGATTTTCCTCTGATCTTAAATCCCACACTGTTCTCTTTTATCTTTTAACAAAGATATATTCAGGTTTATTCTGCTGGTTCTATGGGAATGTAGGTGGTTCAGTTCTGCATTTGATATGAAACAAATGTGTTCATGATAAACATTGGTGGATGGGGTTCCTATTGTAAATATGTCTTAAGAGGAGGAATCAGTGCAGAGGAGGAAGCCATGTCTGCAACTCCGAAGCCCCGCTCTCCTCCCACACAGACATTCATAAAACTACTCCTCTTCCTACATCAAACAACTCCCTCCCATTCCCTTCTTGCACCACAAATACTGTAAAGCTCGTGAGCTGTAATTCCCACCTCCAACATCCTGGTTACCTGCCCCTTTGGACTGTCAGTGAAATAGTTCAGGCTGTTGATGGAAAAATTGTGTAATGGGGTCCTCCTGGAACCGTTTCTTTTGACACCAGAACCATTAAACCCAATCAATGGTTATTCGCCATAGCTGGAGAAAACTTTGATTCCCATGACTTTGTAACCCCAGTATTGTCTGCTAAAGGGTGTATTGGAGTTATAGGGAAATTGGGTCTGTGAGAATTGGAGTGGGGGTTTTGTGGAAATCTGTGGCAATACTGTTGCTTCCTTGACGAAGATGGCTAATTACGCTAGGAATAGGTTCCGTGGCGCTTTAATAGGAGTAACTGGCTCTGTTGGGAAGACTACTACAAAGGCTATGGTAGGTTTGGTTCTTGAAAGTCTTGGAAACCAGGTTTACCGAAGTCCTGGAAATTGGAATAATCGAATTGGAGTTGCTTTGTCACTGACTGGAATTCCAAGAAATGCTGAGGCTGTGGTTTTGGAGATGGGAATGAGTAGGAAGGGAGAGATCTTAGAGCTCGCTAAGATGGCTCAGCCGACAATTAGAGTGATTTTGAATGTAGGTGCTTCTCATTTCGAGAACTTTGCGAATTTGGATGAAATTTGTATGGCGAAAGGGGAGATTCTGGAGGATGCTAAGCCAGGGGAAGTGTGTGTTCTGAATGCGGATGATCCCCTAGTTATGAGCCTCCATGTACCATGTGGAGTTAAAAAGGTGAGCTGGACTTTAAATTTCGATTTTCTCTTCTCATATGCTAGAACTTTAAATATCTGGACTTGATTAAGAATTATAGAATACTTATGATCTATGCATGATAAGGTAATTTGTAATTATGGTATGTTTTAATAGTGTATCATTTACTCTAACTGAAATACTAGGTCATCTCTGTCAATTTATATTGCACTCTACTTGATGACTATGATATTGTCAGTATCTTATGTATACATCACAGCAAGGGTACATGCTGTCGTTATTTTGAATTTTCATTTTAAGGCATTAATTGTACCTGTACATATTTAAGATTTGATTACCATGAAATGTTTGGAAATGAAAGTTTTACATTGATTATGCAATTAACGGAGATTACGACGTCGATGAGTTTGTAACTTCTTGTCATTGATAGGTGCTTTTTGGTAGGAAACTGGGATGTGATGTTCGGTTGGTTGTGGCAGAAAGCATTGATGGAGGGCATGCAGTTCGAGTAAACATAATGAAGTGTAAGTTCATCACCAGTATTTCTTGTGGTAATATGTCAAGAAATATTTTATCTTTTTCTTTTTCAGTTATATGTTGGAAGTTGTCAAAAAGATGGTTGAGTGCATACAAATGAAGCATACTGCTAGTGTTTTCCCTTTTAGACCTCTATATGGTGATTTGCATTGTGCCCGGAGTTTGAGTTCTATCTTGATTACAAATTTATAGCTGAGAAGGTGATTTACTTGGAACTTCTCTGAATCAGAAATAAGCTTAAAGTTCACTCCTAGTTAAAAAATTAAATTCATAAAATTTTGGTGATTAATTGTTTATAAGCATGAAAATATCTCGAGAATTTTTTCTTCATCCTGGAAATGCTTTTCCTTTGCAAGAACTAGAAGCGGCTATCTGTTTTGTTCCTTAGTTCCCTCATCTCATGGCAGCATTAAAAGAAGTTTGGTTGAACTGTACAGTATTATTCCATTTCTTTCTGAACATTTCAACCAAATAAAATAACATTCACTTTCTTTCTCAATTGTGATTGTTATATGCTAAGCCCTTTTTTTGTTTGTTTTGTTTATTTTCGTTCATTTATTTATGTGTGTGTAAACTAAAATGCACTATGTGATATGTTCAAGGCTCATAATATGGGCCTTTCCCTTCAAGTTCCAAGCTGTTTCTTCATTTTGTCAATTTGTTGAACACATCTTAAGGCTTTGTTAACAATTGAAGTTGTTACGTATTTCATTCCAAGTTATCTTTAATTGTCTTTTGACTGTTTTCACCGAGATGAATAATTAGTGCTCTAGCTAATAAGTTCCAATGGAATGGTCGTTTCATATTCGAGGGTGGAATTTCTGATTTCTAGCCCGGGTCTGCATTTGGCTCAAGATGCATGTGCAGCGGCAGCAGTTGCAACTCTATTAGGTGTTTCTCTTTCACAAGTTGGAATTTCCTTGTCAAAATTTATCCCCGTAAAGATGAGATCAGAACTCAAAGTAGCCAGAAATGGTATCACAATAATCAATGATGCTTACAATGCCAATCCTGTTAGCACAGAAACTGCCATCAACTTGCTAAAGAGCATCGAGTGCAAGGGTAAAAGAATTGCCATACTAGGAGACATGTTAGAACTTGGTACAATTGAACTGGAGTCTCATAAGATGAAACTAAAGCAATGTTGTGATGGCGGCATTGATTTAATTGGCCTTGTTGGGAACAGGTTCATAACTGCAGCTGAGAATTATTTGAATTTAGCTAAGGATAGAAATGTGTTACTAGCGCATGATTCCAAAACTTTTGGTCTTCAAATTGTTAAGAGGGTTAGTCATAATGATGTTGTCTTGGTGAAGGGTAGTCGAGCTATGAGAATGGAGAAAATTGTGAATGTAATTCAAGAAATGGAAATACATAGTTGATCTCTTGTCCGTGTTATTATATTAAGTATCTTTTGATTTAAGCACAACAGGAACAGCCTGTTGATCCTTATTACCTAAGTTGTCTGGAAAAATAACCTTCGTTTTGCTCTATATACAGCAGTGGAAGATTAAGCAAATCATATTAGCAGTCTTTGTTCCTAATTTATCTTCAGTTGCATAATCTTGATAATGTGTAATTGCACGCACGCCCTAGGTGTATTTTTTTTTTTTATCATATTGTATGCGTATATATATAAGTTTGCTAAAATGAGCATCTGCCCCCACCATAATATGCGCACCTCACATCAAGCAAAATGTATATACAATTTTTTTTACAGTGGACATATGTCCCCTATTGTAATGTGGGCGCCTCACAGTAGACACATGTTGTGAGTCGTAAGCAAGCATTATGTTGCTTGATGTCAAGCGCCTACATTATTACGGGGGCAAGTGCCCATTTAAAATATAATACATGTGCTCACATTCAGTCGATTAAGTCGACCTGATGGTTTTTTTTTATCAAGTCCTCTATTATATTTGAATCGAGATAATAGTTGGGATTTTAAAATTAAAAAATGATATAATAAAGATTTAGGGATATACTAAAATTTTATTTAAATAAATAAAATTTTAAATTTCAGTTTTTGAAACATAGTTGAAAAAAAAAGTCCTTATGATAAAACCATCAAGTAGACCAGACAGGAATCTGATTGTATGTATATAAATGTGTGTAAAAAGTCTATAAGAAAATTAACCATGACAAACAAAAAATATCAATAGAAAGTACATTTTTATAGTTTGGCAAAGAAGTAGAAAATGTAACTTGTCCTTAACCAATCAAAGTCCAATCAAACAGAGAACTTCTGCCGTCTCTACACAACACATTCACAAGCAAACAAACAAATAAAGTTGACTACTTTTGTCAAAATTTAAATTTATTTGAATTAAGTTGCCTAAGAGATATATAATATAACTTGGGAATGCATAGTTGCTTTTCTTTGCAAAAAAGAAATATATTCATCCAGCTTTTAATATGAACGAAATAGAAATCAAATTAACAATGCTTCACAGGGAAAAAAAAAAAAGTTATTTTGGGAATCAACTAGATGGAAAACTCATCCTTTTGGAGTTTTATAATTGACTAGTCAGATAGTTTTGTTTGATATATAATTAGGACTCGGTACTGTGTTTCTCTTACCACGTAAAATTCTTGATACAATTAATTATCATACATGATTGAGTATTTGCAATCCTATAATTTCAATTATTATTTTAATCTGTTTATTTTTTTGTGAAATTTTTTAATCTGCTCTATGCAGACCAATGATGAAAATTTTGATAGTTTTAATGCTCTGAATTTCTGAATGGTTTAGTCAAAGGTGGGTGATTGATGGTTTAGTAAATACTCTGAATTTCTGAACGGTTAGTAAATACAAAAATCATATTGGAAAGAAAACCAGACCGAACTTGTGGTTCACTTTTTGGCCAATTCAAAAGATTTTCCAGTTTGACCTTACCCGTATAATTCTGCTTGAAATATTCAGACAATACCTTCCCATCCCATAAAATGATACAGCTCGATCACAAATATTAGAGAGAACTCTTACAAATTTTTACTAACATTGAAACATATGGTAGTAAAAACCTTCAAGACTAAAGCATACCAATATCACATCTAACTGACATCCACATGTCTTCAGAAGGATTATCCAGAAATACATGTCTCCGAGAATTCTCTCTCAAGAAATATGCTCAAATTTTCAAAATTACTTTTACCGACAATATAGATTTGAACAGCATTGTTTGATGTTAGTCACAAATACAAATTTGAAACAGATCAAGTTAGTAACCTTGAGAATTAAGCCAGTTCTTCAAGCACCTGCTAATCCACTCGCAGCCCTAAGAGGAGAGTTATTGATCATGTTATACAATTGGATCGCCAAGAAATTCTTGTTCAGCCAATCATCATCAAAGTAAAAAGAAAAAGGAAGAAGAGAACAGGAAAACAATTCCAATGAATATATAGCAAGCCTATGTAGCGGCTTGAAAGTGGCTTGAATATGACAGTCCTTTACAACTATAGCCATAAAACTACTTTTTCAGCACTAACTATTAGCTCCAACACTAATGGTTTTGATTTATATGCGACAAAATACTTGTCCGTCCTAATCATAAATATTGCTACCTCTTTCACAATTGGCTAAACAGATTCATGCAAATCTCCCCCCCCCCCCCNCCCCCCCCCCCCCCCCCCCCAATGGCTCATTTGATGCGAGATTTAGACAAATGGCTATGATGCATGCTAAACTTGCTTGCAAAATAAGCAAAATATTCTGAAGGATCTCCAATGATCCATACAAGAGAACAAAAGCTACATAGTCTCTGGCCTTTTTGTACATGTTGCAATTAAACAAGCATGTTACCTGTGAGCAGTTGTATGTGGCATTGGGTATGTCATGGGACCCATGCTCATCGGTGCACCAGGAACTACGGCTCCAGCCACGGGGGCTCTGACACCATACGCTATGTGTGGAGCAGAAGGAAGATTTACTGGGGTGCCAACTGCTGAGACAAGCGGTCCTCCTATTGGCTGTCCTATAGTTGGTGCACCATACATTCCAACTCCAGGAGGCCCAGCTGGAGGCTGTTGAGGTTGCTTGGTTGATTTGCCTGCAGATCCTCCGGCAGAACCATTTGCTTGACCGGTGATTGGCCCTTGAGGTCCCGAAATGTCTCCGTTGCCCACGCTGGTAATATCATGAATGCTTGATCGCCTCCTATCTTTGTTCATTGAATTCAAACGGATGAAGTACTTTTGTGCATGGCTTGCCACTTGTGTAGGTGTTCTTGTCACAACAAAGTTTCGAGATATACTTCGCCAATCGCCTTTCCCATATTTATCCAAACCAAGAAGAAATAACCTGTCCATCAAAAACAGAGGCTACTATTAATGCTATAAGCCATTAAAATATACAAGCATTGGAAAGCTCAAACATCGTAATAATCATTTCAATAATTGCTTCAACTAGTCAATCGCAAAAATAATAAAAGAGCTAAAAATTAAAAATTAATTTATTACAAGTCATGATGTTAACAATTGAAAATTTTCAAAGCTATTTTGTATGAAAGGGCTTAACAGCATATAGGCCCAACAACCATACAAGATAGTTTAATGTCAATATCCAACTTTTGGACGTCAATAGAAAGGTCAATTTTGACAGTTTATTTCATAACATAGAGCAGCTTTATTTGCAGCTATTGTACATGGTAATTTAAAAATCAGATCGTCAAACCTTAATTTAAAATGATCCTTCAATTATATTGTCAAAACACCAAGCATAAACAATTACAATGAAACATGTAGTTTTGTCATAGTTGCTACCAAATAAACTCTGTTTTACAAGGCAAGCATGGAAATCTAGAACTTGTTAACCAGAAAAGACAAAAATAAAATAAAACAGGACTGTCAGAAAATTAAATGCATCAACAAAGAGATATCATATAATCTCGCACTTCTATAATAAGACAAAGCTGATCAGTGGAATAGAATAAAAATAAAAATAAAAAGTTGAAGGAATTAAAGGGCTTAACAAATACAACCAATAAAAGGAGCTCAATAGCAATTTATAGTGCCATTATGCTAAATTATAATAAATTTAATAACTGACGATATAGCATATCTCAAATGAAATAGAAATATGCAATGCCATAGCTCTTTCCCTTCTGGGACAGCTCAACTGGCAAAAGCTTTGTTAAAATAAGTGTCAGGTCATGGGTACGTTCCATGACCTGAGCACTTAAAAAACACAGGATACATACCGAGCAAAAACATAATCCTATAGCTCTAGAAGAAAAGATACAATGAAAACCAGTAATTTTTTTACTCATTAACTTTCTGTACTAGCATGGAGAAAGAAAATACATCTCCCAAAGGCCTCTAAAAAAAAAAAAATTGTATACTGCATACCATATGGGAGAAACACCGTTACATGATCAGAAATCAATCTCACATAATTGTAAAACAAAGATTGCAATTACACATATATATAATTAAGAAGAGTTCTCTAAATAAGATAATTAATGAAACTTCTAAACAGTTATGACTTGGCACAATTCATTGAATAAATAAACTGCCAAGTGAAGCCATCATGTTATGGAATGCTCAACAGGAAAATCTTATCATTTGTCCTCCACTCCATTCTTTTTGCCCTTTCGTTTATTGTGTATTGGTTTTCTTTTCTTGAAACCAAATACTTACTTTGCAAGGAAGATAGGAGAAATGGAAAGGATAAGAGGAAGGCTAGATAGGCCATTGGGGTCCTTTGTTTAGCATGAGACGAAGGATGATAATAATGGAGGAACCAAAAAGAATATGATTTTACAACATAACCTTGAGTCACTTGTTATGATAAGAAAAGAATACGTAATTTTACAAAATACATACATACATATATATATATATAAATTTTTTTTTTCCGGGGAAGAATCTTTTGTGCACAAAAAAGGTTCTCTAACCCTCCATCTATTTACCACCCTCCAATCTTCTTAACCTAGTATTGCCTCTTTTTCATCCACTTCTCCCTCCCACACCATCCTACCTACCAAAAGCAGCGTAAAATTGCTAGCTGCTTGTACGAATACAACTATACATTATGCATCAAAATCCTTCACTCCACTTTCCTTAACTATTTCATTTCACCTAAAAAAACACACATAGAGCTGCAAGGTAAGCACACAGGGACAGTATTTCTATGCTACAGACAAGAAATGCCCATAAATTGTTTAATGCCATGCCATATATAATTCCCTAGGGGCAGAGAAGCCTATGTAATTACTTCTTTGGAGATACCAAAGCTACAAGATGGTATTGCTATTTTTACCTTCATTGCTACTTATTTTTCAAAAAAACAAAATTATTTATGCATTTGTTCTTTTATAGTATTAAAAAAGATGGTTCTCCGTGGACTAACAAAAAACTCAACCTATCTGGCACTTATGTAAATTTTGCCAACTCATAACCACACATACAATTCATCCTAGTAATGTGTCATATGCACTAAATTTTAAATTTTCTTTGGTAAACACACTAAATGTAAATAAAATGCAGAAATGTGGATAGTTATATGTTACTCCTAATATATTTAAACATGCCAAACATCCTCCATGCACTACAGAAAATGCTGGACAGCAGACATTTTCAGTTTTTGACCGTTTTAAAGGCTAATTGAAAGCCAAAAGGTTGTGTAAGAAGTTTTTCACTGGATTAGGAGGGATAACAAACGGAAAGTGATCATCATGGGGTTCAAATAATATTGAACGAAATGAAACTAATTATACTAATGCAATTTTCGGATGCTTTCAGGATAGGTTGGAAATTAGAGTCTGAAATGTAGGAACACAGGGTTTGAAGAGGCTGGCCAAACTTTAATTGTTCATAAAGATGAATGAAACAAATAAATAACCAATTTGGAAAAATAGAAGAGAATATGATGATTGTCATAAAACCTACATTTTCTTGGCATCGCATCTCATATTAGTCATTGAATCATACAAATAGTGCATAAAATATATTTCCGAACCAGTTTCCTAAGTCAATTTGAAAAACATACATTCATATAAATGCTAATGCACTCAGTCCTAATATAACTAAGAAAAATTTAAATAGGAAGCAACTAATACTAATCTAAGACTGTAAGAAAAACTACAACTAGATGTCTCATTCTAACTCAATTTTCAAACCACTGCTGAGCCCAACAAAATAACTATTAGATACCTTGTCCAGGAAGAATTATTTGCTTACAACATAAAAGATTTTTCTTAACTATTAGCAAAATGGGCTTGCAATAAAACTCTTGCTTTTTTTAGTAAATGTTTCATATTCGAAATAAATTTATAGAAATATCAACTTTTAAATGACAAATCTTCGTAACAAAATATAAATCTTTTTGTTGAAAGAAAATATTATTGAGAAAGCATTTAATTGATATACTTTTAAAAGCATAAATAGCTATTCTGCAATTATGTTAGAAAGGGAGATTAAGATGCAATTTTCTCATCTAAAAAAGAAACCCAAAAAAAAAAAAAAAAAGAATTACGTAAGAAATCAGAAGAATAGGGCCATAACTACAGCAAGCATCTGAAAAGCATAATTTTTTTTCCTTTTTGGACAAGTCAAATATGGAACTAACAAACCAGTCCAAATCCAAAAGTCTAAATAAAAAATAAACTAGAAACTTATAATATAGAATGAATCTAAAATGAAGACTTAACAATATGAATATCCCCAGTGCCATTGGAACACATGTCAAATTTATAGCAATATGGTTTACAGTTACTTTCATTTCTTTTAAACTGTAGTTTATAGTCTATTATTTATGTTTAGTATCTAGACCAATTTGATTCTATTCTACTATAATAGAAAAGAAAATAATTAACTTATCCTATGACATTTAAATATGACAATGAATCTAAAATGAAGACTTAATAATATGAATACCCCTCGTGCCATTGGAAAACATGCCAAAATTATTGTAATATGGTTCACGTTACTTTCATTTCTTTTAAATTATAGTTTATATTCTATGCTTATATGTATCTAACCAAAATTATACTAGCATAGAAAAGAAAACAATTGACTTATCCTATGACGTTTAAATATGACAATGGTGACATAATCATATACCGTGTCAATTTGGATTGGAAAAACAAAGAAACAAGGAGTCATAGTCTTCTTTTAAATGTACATACTATTATTGGGAATTCAGTACAAGTAATTTAATTCTCAATCCAAAAACTATAAACATGCAAAAGGCTGTCATACACGTGAAAAATAAAGGATCAAAATGCAAACAAGGAAACATTCAGATCATTGTTTAAATGCACCAAATTGCTTATAATCAGTGACAAACTACAAAAATGGAAAAACAAAGGGCCAGTTTGAAATGCAGGACTAGCCTGGATTGGACTGGACTATTTTAAATTCCAGTGATCCAGTCCAATCCAGTCCTGTATTCCAAACAAGCCTAAAAGGATAAAATTCCTTCTCCAAATGAATCTACCATTGCTTAGATGGCTTGACTGGACCTACTGAGACAGGTGTACCAACCTGCCTAAGACCTAATAAATATGGTTTTCTACAATGCTGCAAAATATTATGCATTTCATAATCAATTATGATATGAGAAGCTTAATCATTCACCTGAAATAAAGAATTGCAGTAATCAAGGAAAGGTTCTAAACCATCACAACCAAACGATGGATCCATAATATTTGGCACTTCATTTCCTACATATTGGTTACCTAGACGAACACAGAGGGACCAAATTAAGCAACACCCTCATTCCTCTAAGTCTGAAATTCTTGCTCTGTCAATATCCTACTTAAAGGGAGGCCAGCTGTTGAAGGTGAATAAGTAACCCAATTATAATGTTAAGGAATAATCGTTTAAAAGGTGTGACAGCTGATTGAGCCCAAACCTTAGAATCCTAACATGTTGTTCTAGGTTACTTGCATGAAACCAACTCATTACTAATGCCAAACCCAACATAGTATTCAGAATAGATTTCCTATTGAAGTTCATCGCTAAGCAAAAGGGGGTTCAACCACCAAAGGGTATGAAACTGATCAGACCTCTTAAAGTTTCATTTGCATAATATTATAGTTAAGATATTTCTTCAAATATCCTTATAATGTTTGAGATGCTGTTATCTTATTTAGTAGATTAGTTACTTCAATGGAAACATTGAAAAACATGTATCTCCAATAGTGGTAAAACTATTTTGAATTAGGAAAAGAATTTCAACTTGTTTGTTACCTAATATGATTACCAACCTTTTATAAAAATGATTGTTACCTATAATCAAAAGAAAATAAATAATAACTAAATTGACACCCACCCAAATTCAAAGACTGACAACCTGGCATACATAATGGCCACTTTTGCACATCCCAAAGTATGCAATGCAGTTTTACGAAGAGTAAGAGTAAAATAGCCCACATCTAACAACAATATTACATGAAGGGAAAAATGCTACAAATTTAAGTTCTTTAATATATACTAGGATATTCTAGAGCCAGAAGGAAGCAGAAACGACCAATGAGGCTCAACCTTATATAGGAGAAACAAAAATTAACACACTGGGAAACAAAACTATGATATAGGTGGACTAAATATTAACAGATCAGGAAACAAAACTATCTGAACACAAAAAATGTTATGAATTACTTAAGAGGCAGAAGACAACCTAATGTATATGCTATATGCTATTTCCTAAACTATATTATTAACTTTAAATTAACTAGTAGGGTCCACTTCCTATTAGTTATGGCTTTTAATGGTAACTTAGCTCAGTACGAGTCTAGTGGTTTGTTTGGTCTTGTGGTATTCTTCAGCACACATAAGGCAACTTTCTGGCCCATTTTAGGACAAGGCAACAGGCGAGGAGTGTTAAGCATCTGTTATATCGGCTTAACATATATAGATGGCTACTTTTGGGATGCATGGTAACTTACGCGTACTTGTGTTATAATGATTTTTTTATCGGCGAGTACCCAGCTTTAAGTATGAACCTTCAAGCAAGTAAGTTTTTTCCATGAGACTAATCATTTGACTAACATACAAATCAAAGCTAATTATAAGAGCAAAATGTAAATACTAAATACAGGCAAGGAACAATCCCCTATCATAAATCAGTGAGTGAAATCTTATCAATACTCGATCATGATGCATTTGTCCTAACTTCCATTGATTCACTTGGTACATTAGGCTTCTTGCAAATCAATACATTTTTCTAATTCATAATTAAGTTTTCTACATGTTTTCAGTTACAGTGAAAAATAAATATATAAAAAACAAACAAAGAACCATAGCAGTATCTAGCCCTATGTGCACCATAGACAAAGGTTGCCGTGGAATACTAATTGCAGCAAAGAATATCACCCAAACCATAATATCAAAATGCATATTATCCATCCATTAAGAAGATTAAAAAAGTAAAGGCATAAAGGCTCACAATAATTCCATTTTAGACAATTCATATTGGCATGTTAAGATTGTTTAACTTGGTTTTTCTCTTATTTTAAAGACACTAATCCTATGGTCGAAAAAATATCCACGGCCAAAAAAAAAAGAAATAACATATGTCAAATGTTTTCAAACAACTATCATCACACCAAAGAAAATCCACAGCCACACAAAAATGTGATCAATGTAATGAAATATTTAAAACTACAATGGGAGAAGTTTTAGATGAACCTTGAACGTGTTTTAAGCTAAAAAGCCCCTAGCTTTTTCACTAACCACTGCTATTCACAATACATTAGAGCAGTAAAAAAACTAGATGCTGAACTATAGAACACCATTGGTGATGTAACTATTGTTGACGTTATTATATACCGCAATGCTTGAACAAGAAAAGTTTTGAAGAGAATCAAAGCTCGCAACAACTAAACCGCGTAACATTACCAGAGTTTTCTTTCTTTTTAGAAAGTAACTCCAGTAGAAAATAATATTTGATGATGATAAAGCAGCACCAGGGAAAAGTTGTAATTCAGCAAGATACGATTGTTCTGAAAACCATATATAAGTATTAAATACAAAAAACATAAAGACACAATAATTTGCTAAAGTACGAAAAGAGTCATTACTGTTTACCAATTTAGATACTTCCCTAGATGCCACCCATGAATAGGGCAATAAATTAAATTATAAAATTATTATATTCACCTGTGCTCATCCTCTGTCCAAGCAATCCCTTTCCGGCGTTCCTGATCTGACCTTGAAGCCTTACTTCCATGATTAGACTCACTGTTTTTATTCCCAGTATGTCCACCCTTCTTACCAGTTCCTTCATCACCAGCATGACTAGTTGAACCCTCCGAAGAAGAATTGTAGCACGGTAGGGGCACACAGCCAGATTCGATCTGTTTAACATCTTCAACCAAGAGCTCATAGTGATGTTTAACTTCCTCTAGGGTTTTTCCTGGTACATCAGCAGCAATCTTCTCCCACCAATCTGACGCATCCTCAGGATGAGTTGCCAATGCATTCTCAAATGCTTTATCCTGCTCTCGAGTCCACGAGGAGCTACTACCCCCTTCATCCACAGTCATCTAGCTTTCTTTGAACCAGCTAACCAGTATATTATCCACAGGAAGAAGAGAAAAAGGAATCTGCCAAACTGCTGAGAAAAATTGATGCTAAACTATTTCCAAAACCATGTATTTTCTAGAATTATTCTTGGAAATTGGATCTAAATTATTTCAACAGTGCGCACACCAGCTGCTCTTTTTATGGTAGGCTAAATAATGGGAAGCAGATGTGTCAGCTCAGACCATAGAAGTAAGCCAGAAGAGAGACAAACAGACCGAGAAAACGCCAAGGTAGTTGAACCAGAGATCATCTCCAATTAAAATTATATGTGAAGATTTCAATGGTGATTTGCTCCACAATTAAAAAATTGGACTCTTGTGAATTGCTGACCTATTGATGAATGAAAAAGGCACAAAGTTTCAGTTAGACCATGAGAAATATCTGAAAGCTATAATAATAAATTCAGAGATGTAATAAATGGCAGTTTTTAAAAAGGGAAAAACAAAAGCTAAAAAATAAAAAATAAAATTAAGGCGATGGTTAATACAATAGTAGAATGGTAATTAGGGTCTTTGAATTGTGAAACATGAAAGAGACCATGAAGAGAATCAAATAAAGAAGAAAAACCGAAAAAGCCTGTGATGAATAAACAAGAGCACTCATACTGCCATTACGAATTCTAACAAAAACAAAGTCCCAGTCATCAACAGCCTTCTGATAAGACCTGTTTCAATAGTGCAGGCCCACAAAAAATTGATCCTCTTTTCCATTTCTACTACACCTTGAGTGTTTCCAAAACCCATATTTACAGCTTTTACTGCAGCCTACTTCACTGTTGGATTTTCCCTTCTAATATATATCAGTCAGACAGTAAAATCACCATAAACCACGTATGGGATTCACATACCCAATACCGAACAGGCAGTCTCATGAGTATAAACCTTCAAAACCAAGAACAAGCTTGCAAGAGAGAATAGAAATCCTATTCAACAGCCTAATTATCAGAAATGGGGTTGCAAAAAAGTTTCAGCTTTGAGCAGAATCAACAGTTTTTGTTTCGTGGAAATTCAAAATACAAGGGGAAGAAAAAAAATATGCTGCTTTGAAATTTCAGGAAAAAAAAAATGTTCCAAAAATAAAAAAACCAAAGCAGTAACAGCCCACCTTTTTTCCCAGCCACTAAATCCAATAAAAGTGGGTAAAAGATTCCTTGGGTGTCAGCCGCAGGTTGAAAACGCTCACTAGGTCATTCAGATTTTAACCCACATAGTAATTCCCCCCATTTTCAACCTTTGTTTGGAGAGACCCATCTCAGAAAATCCTTCTCTTCTCACTGCCTATTAAACCTCTAAAGAACTAATGTAATTGACAAAAAGGGAAAAATAAGACTACCTGAAATTCATAGTAATACTGCTATCAAGATTCTGACAGTTTAACCAACAACCAAAGCACTTCTCTTTTTAGAACCTCTTTAATGCCTTGTATTAATATCAAAGTAAAAACCTAACCATATGTGAGCAGGACCTTACTTCAAATCTCTCTCTCTTTAAATTTTTACCTAAAGTGAGAAAAAAAATATATATATATATAAATTAACTTAATTGTACAATATTTAATATTTTGAAACTAAATTAGAAGCTTAGTAAAAACAAAGGAGCATCCAGAATCCAGAAAAACCCAAAACGAACCCCTCAAAAGAAAACAAAATCAAAATTGAGAAAATGCCCAAAAATGGTGTGGAAATTTACAAAGGGCAGGCATAGAAATTATGAATGATGTTGATGGGTTATCCTGAAAATATCCAAAGGAGGTGCAGATATGGGTCAATTGGTCCCATCCCCAACAACTAATTGCTACAAAGATGGACAGCTGGGATTGAAACAGGCGCACTCCCCAAATGGCCCAAGTTGCCAAACACTGGAATCTGATATATATATCCATTAATATCTGACATATACAATTACCAGAGAGAGAAACCAAGAAACAATTGTGGAATAGTAAGAAAACATGAGAAAATGTTTGATATTTCTGTTTATTTTTCTTTGCTTTCCTTTTATTTTCACTTCTTTTATTTTCTTTCTGCCCAAACATCCAGAAAAAAAAAAAAAAAATTTAGATATCAGGATATGAGATAACTATATGCAGTTGCAGAACAAAACAAATCAAAGAAAAAAAAATCGAAAAAAAAGTGTGACATGGGGAGTATCAGAAAAACCATCACCTTTTTTACTTTTTTTCAGGTGCACAGTTAAGGAAATCATGCAAAGTTTCAATATTTCCTGGCCCCCTTTTCTTAGTTCTGAGAGTATTGCACCTAGAAAAAAAGTCAAAAAAGGTATTTATATCCATAACATATAAAAATATTATTCTTTCTTTTTCATCTCTCTCATTTCCCACTAGAAGAACAGTGGAAATTTTTGCAAAAACCGATGCTATTTTTAAGATTCTATCCAATCGGCAAACTGTTCGCCAAAAAAATATCCAATCATCAAACTTTCCTTTTATATATTAACCATTTTAGCAATCAATTATAAAAAGTTTTTTATTTTTCATTTTGAATTCTCCTTTTTTTTTTTTGGGTGACTAAATCCATACTGAATTTAATCCAAAAAAAGAGAGACTAAATCCGTACTGAATGTGCAAGCTGCTAGTACCAATAGCGGTTTGACACGTCACTGTATGGTCAAAGTTCACGAGCTAAAGCAAGCTCATGATAACAGTGAGGGTATGGCCCACTGTTTTCCAATTCGCAATTTGATAATTGCGGCTGCGAAGCATGTTTGAAAATTGAATGCTTCAGGTTGAAAAACTTTTCATGATTGCCAAACACCAATATTTATTTATTTATTTATTTTTCATTAAAAAATAATTTTTCTTCCTTTTCTCATAGAAATTAAAAATGCCCATTTTTTTTTAAATAAAGGTGTAAGTTCTGATTTTCTTCTGATCAAATATTTTGCTAAAGTTCAATTCTTTAGTTTTCAAACAAAACAAGTTACAATCACATACACCGTGAATTTAACACACACAAATCTATGCCAGAATGGGGCCATCGCAGAAGAAATTGTAGCAAAGAAGAGGATTGGGGCCAAGTACCACGAGGAATTCTGACACTAAAGGTTAATCTCACCTTGCCAATCCAACGAGCTGTTTTTTGAGGACGGAGAGTATCGTCTCGGCTTACAAATAAGGTAAAGCAGATTCACAAAAAATGAATACTCCCTGTCGTCGAAAAATAGCTGGCCGGATTGGCAGAGTGAGGTTAAGTTTAGTGTCAGAATGTTAAATTTGTTATTCTGTTATTCAACATTCTTATTATTTCTACCAAGTTATTCAACTTTCTTGCCAAGTTGGACGGGGCATTGCTAATGGCTGCCACAATGTCATGCTCCACTAAATCGGTCAGCTTACTTTTTCAAAAAGCTATGGGCATTGTCCCAAACATTTTAAATGGTTAAGCCTACGATTATGTGCGTCGGACAACTACAATAATATACTGTTGATAAACTATGTCATTTACCGTAACAAAATATATATGTGTATCAACTGTTGTAATTTATATATCTAAATTGTTAATAACCAACAACAAATTAAACAAAACAGACAAGCTATTTAGATAGAATATACAATTTCCCTTTTTTAATTGCCAATACTTCAACAGTTACCCAAAAACCAGTGACATACGCTCAATCCACAACATAAATAGCTAATGAAGGTATGCAATTTAAGAAAGAATTGAAATTTGAGATTTCTATTTCTATTTCTTGGGGAATTAAAATGAAAAGTTTAAATTTCAATTCATTCTAAAATTGCATACCTTCATTAGCTATATATGTTGTAGATTGAGCATTTGTTACTGGTTTTTTGGCTTTAACTACTGAAGTATTGGTCTAAGTAGCGAAGCAACTTTAAATGATGTAACGTTATTTTTCATTTCTTATCTTTTTATGTTTTGTTTAATTTGTTGGTGGTTATTAACTTTTAAATATATAAAGTGCAACAGTTAGACACATATATATATATATACAGAGTAATTTTTTCATAAGAGATTTTATAATGTTTTTCAATGTTGAATATACATTGTAATTCTGGACAGAAACTTTCTTTATGAGAAAAAAATTTATGCATATACGTATATTTATATATATTGCCCATCCCTTTTTGAAAAAGTCAAGCTTACCGGTCCAAATTTGGTGGAACATCTGCCACTGTCACCCTCTCACATTGAAGCCATTAACAATGCCCCATCCAACTTATAAATAACTTGTAAGAATGTTGAATAACACATTTTTGTCTCTCTGTCTCTCTTTAGGTAATAAAATGAAAAAACCCTCATGACCAGTTCGGACTGACTGCTGGTGATGTCCCCCGCTACTTCAGATAAAGCATGAACATGCTCTATTTGAATATGAGTCTGTCAAGACTCATTTGAATCTCATGACTAATGATCGCAAACTCAACAAGTCCGGGAGATATTACAAGGTGCCGGATACTATTTCTGTAGTTCATCTTTGTTACCTTGGTCAAATTGCATTGAGAGATTATTTCGATAAGAAAGTGGAAAAATACCCTTCTTTTAGCGACCAACGAATGGTCAGTACAAATTCAAAGTACAGCTCCCGCTGAGACTGGGGGAATTCATACCAGTAAAGATAATATTGTATAAGAGCTAGTTTTCCTTCTTCAAGAGGCTGAAATTAAGATAGGATACAAAATTACAGAAAACATGCATTTATATATTGAAAACGACAAAATCCAATCAGACTGACTTTACGGCTTAACCCGCATCTTTTGTTTGAACCTTGTTACACTTACTAGTAGTCTAGTAGGCTGAATATTTAAATACAAAACAATCTTTATACCTGCACTCACTTTGAATTTTAGGGTTACCCTAAACTATAACATTGTTGTTCATTTTGTCCCCTCAAACTTCAAATTGACTCACATTATTGTCCAAACTGTTGTTTTTATGTCACTTTAGTCTAATTATTTAATTTTCTTAAATGAATTTGGCCAAATTAATCATACATAAATTATTCACCAAAAAATAAAGGATTGCCAGCCAAACAATTATGAAGCCTCCCATCACTGCCCACCTTATGACTCAGGCACGAGAGATTCACAACTATTTTNTCACTTTAGTCTAATTATTTAATTTTCTTAAATGAATTTGGCCAAATTAATCATACATAAATTATTCACCAAAAAATAAATAAAAATTAATCTTACATATATGTGATACTGACTTAACCCTTTTTATTGGAAAGATTTGACTGAAGTGAACAACGGACATGTAGTGTTTTATTTTTGGTAAACTTTTAGAACCGTTGTTAATCTTCTCTTTTTTGGCGTTTCTGCTTTTCCAAAAAAATGATTGAAGTCGCAACTTAAAGAGCATGTGACACCAAATTGATTGCCTTTTTTCTCTGGGTCCATGTACCAGCACTTTTAATGAGAGTGGTTTATGTGGCTTAATCGTACTTCGGTTACATTCTTGTTCTGTTTTAGTCCCATGGTTAATTTTGTTGCAAAGTATTGGATGAACAAAATTAATAATGATGTGAAACACAATACCCAAAAAGCTTGTTTGGTCAACGAAGTTGAGCCCCAAGCACGGTCCAATATATCTAGTCTCCTTTTTGTGCAAGTTTTAATTTAAAACTGCTTGACATAAAAGGCAGAACCAAGACATGAAATTAAGATTTAAGTTTTTTCTTGAGGAATTTTTGTAATTGAGGATAATAAATAATAGGAACTAAAAGAAGCATTGGAATATCAGGTAAAGAGGCATTATTGCAGGTCAACGTTGAGATTACAAACCTTTGCATCTCAGCAACAGTGATAGTACAGAAGTGCTATAGAGGTTCTTAAAGGATTGCCAGCCAAACAATTATGAAGCCTCCCATCACTGCCCACCTTATGACTCAGGCACGAGAGATTCACAACTATTTTAAAATTGAGGCCTTCCTAGTTCTAAAAGAGGAGTTTTGAAGATCCAAGATAAAGAATTTCAAGCACTTCAATAGCTCTAGATTGGGAAAGATTTTCCACAACAAAGCTAGAAAGTAGAGGAAGGAAGGAATGCATCATTTATGCAAGAACCGAGGAGCAATTCTCAACAGAACCAAATTCTTTTCAGGATTATCTGTGGAATGTTAATCTCCCTCTGGTGCTTGCCATCGCGGTCTTCGACAGTACAAAGCACCTCACATGTAAATCCTCTTCGACTAATTTCCTCACGCCATTTCTTTGTGTACCGTTTTGCGTCAGCAATTACATAATTTAATTTCTTATTCCACCTTCAAGAAAAAGCATAAACTTAACATTCAGCAAAAAGATCTCAACATAAGTTAGACACACCCCTTTGGCTTACGCTTTTTCCCCTTTAACATAAACCTCATTTTAGCCATGTAATTTTTTGGCAGAATTAACATAAATTACTTCTCTACCTCTTCTGTAGTGCCGCCGGATCTGGCTCTCAACTGCCGGATCTGAACTTTCACTTCAGCCTCTTTTTCGAAAA
This sequence comes from Ochetophila trinervis, assembly GCA_003254975.1. NCBI lineage: Eukaryota > Viridiplantae > Streptophyta > Magnoliopsida > Rosales > Rhamnaceae > Ochetophila > Ochetophila trinervis. The sequence goes on along the minus strand of QANX01007182.1, from coordinate 159,758 downwards.
ACCAGAGACATAATCATTCCCCTGCTGCAGAGACATGTTATATATAATATATATATATAAATTTGCTATAAAATCTAAGTTTAAAAATTAAAAAAAAATATTTTTATTTTATTTAATTTTAAATTTTATAATATTTAAAATTATTAAATTAAAAAATAAAATATTATACAGAACACACAGAAATCAAATATTATTTTAGATTTTTAATCCTAATTTTTTAATAATTTTTAAAATTTAAAATATTTAATAAAAAAATTAAAAATAAGTTCTATAAACTCTCCAGATTTTATAATAAAATTTATATATATATATATATATATACATGCACATTAAAGAAAAAAATAGGGTTTGCAAAATAAAATAAAAACTAAACCACTTTCACAGTTACACTTGTAATAGCAAGGTTTAGGCCCCGCAGGTAACATGCCAAACAGATATACGCAAATCTATGGAATAAGCTTTTGAAGTTCGAAACTTACCCCCTCAAAATTGCAATCCCAGTCTCTCTCTCTGGCTTTATCCTCTTCGCAGCCACCCTCAAAGACTATAACGCATCTACTTATGTTTCTTTAAAGGGCGGTGTAGTTTATTCATACACACCTCCTTTATAAATTGTGTAATTCAACAGTGGGTAGATTATTATTTTTAGAATGCAAATGTAATCTCTCGATATCTAAAATTTATTAAAAATAATTCACAAATTTAATCTCTCATTATACTTTTTCCCAAAGTTTATATATTTTTTAATTAAAATTAACAATCAAAACTTTAATTATTAAAGTTTCTGTCGTAACCATTCATTTATTATTTTTAATAAGCATTTTATATTTTTTTAAAACTAAAAATAAAAACGTGCTTATAACCATTTTTATTTTTTAAAATATAAAAAATATTTTTAATTTTTTTAAAACAAAAACAGAAAAGAACTTTTTTATTTTTATTTTTTGTTCTTGACAGCACCATGAGACAATATAGTCTGAACCATACTTGAATTCGAAACTTCTATTCGAGTTTGGAACACTAATTGTCCAGACCCGATTGAAATCTGAAACCACCCGGACGCATCTAGCACACAGGATCACTAGGTCTTGGACTTACCTAATAGGGCTGGAACAATAGACCACCCAGTCGGAGCTGAAACCCGCCATGCATGGTCAAGGCAGGGACTTAAGACTCCTAGCTAGGATTTGAGATTGCCTAGACACGGTTGAGACCAAGACTGTCAAAAAATAATCAGGACCATGAACTGTTTAAACAGTACCAGAATATGTGACTGTCAATATGAGATCGACATTTAAGACTACCAAAACAAAGCCTAAATCCCAAGTCACCCAAAAATAGTTGGAATCACATACCTGTCAAATAGTATCAGAGTCCGGGATTTAAAAATTGCCAAGATTCAATATTGATATTAATTAATATGAATTTATATAAATTCACTTGTAATTTTTTTTTAAAATATACAAAAACAAAAATATTTACCAAATAATTTTTTATTTTTTTCATAAAAAAAATAATTATATTTTTTATTTTTCTCAACAAAAACAAGATTAAAAGTCATAAACAAAATTTAAAAACTATAAATTATTAAAAAAAAAAAACTAAAAATAAAAAACGAAAACAACTGAATGTGTTACCGGATCCTAATTTAAACTTTTTTTTTTGTCTTCCTACTAAAAGCAAAATATGTATGGAGCTGCCCAAACCGGCAGCAGATCTGCAAAAACTCGAAAGCCTCTAGTTTTACCTTCTTCTCTTTCTTCTAAGTCCAAATCGTCAACTCTCTCTCTCTCTCCTCTCTCTCTCTCTCTCTCTCTTAAACTGCCATTTCTACCACCCCAATATCTTTCTCTCCTCTCGCCACCATTATTGAGGTGGGTTTTCACTCTCTTCCACTCCCACACCTTCAAATCTTTCACAAACCCCAAATCTACCAAATTTGAGAAAGAACCCCACAAAGAAAAAAAAATAAAAAATAAAAATGGGAAAAGCCTCCATTATCATATACATTACGCTAACATTGCTTCTCCTTTTGCTCATCTCATACTCTCCCAACAAACCCAACAGCCATCATCGCCATCGCCGCCTCAAGCTCCGCTCTAACTTCACCTTTTCCCACCATGCCCACCTCGACCAGATACCCTTTGATCCCCTTGTCGCCGACATCGAGCGGCGGCGTGAAGACAAAGAGTGGGAAAAGCAGTATTTGGAGCATTCACACCCAGAATTGGTGACCCATGACCCGGCTCCGGGCCATGAGACGCAGCCGGAGTGGGAAGACTTCATGGATGCCGAGGACTACTTGAATGATGAGGAGAAGTTCAATGTGACGAGCAGGTTGGTTTTGTTGTTCCCCAAGATCGATGTGGACCCCAATGATGGGTTCGTGAGTGAGGTCGAGTTGACTGATTGGAACTTGCAGCAGGCTCAGAAGGAGGTAATGCATAGGACTGAGAGGGAGATGGAGGTCCATGATAAGAATCATGATGGGTTTGTCTCGTTTTCGGAGTATGATCCTCCCAGCTGGGTTCAAAATGCAGGTTGACATGCAAGATTCAATTTTTATTTTTATTTTTTACAGATTGCATTTGCGAAAATAAAATGTCTGGATGTTATATGAATGTTTTTAGTAGATTTGGTTGCGGTATAAACTAATAATTCATGAAAATAGGGGTTTGTTTTCTTTTTGCCACTTTCGTGTGTCTTTGAGTTCACTTGAAATGTTGGAGAGTTCATAAATTTAATGCCTTTTATAGTTTTTTTTTTTTAAATATGTGATATTACTATTCAACTATTTTATTTTTTTTGCATAGATTACTTTGTATATAAGAAAAGTTTTGTTGTTTGTGATGCATTTCTTTTAGTAGTTTTGGTTATTGTTATCACTTAATTAATGCAATATGGGATGGAATTTGCTTTGTTTTGTTTTTTTCTCCCCATTCTTGTGCCTTTGAGTTCACGTGCCAATTTGGAGAGTTCATAAAATTGGTTGCTTTGTTTAGGTAGCAAAGCATGTATATGAAGTTGACTATCAATTCTCGAGGATTGTAGTTATACTGAAGAGTGAAGATTACAGTGTTGTTATTGTTTTTGAGGTCATTGAAGATTCTAAAGAAAATTATCCTCAGCCACATGGTTTTATATGATTATATCTATAGTTTGTGGTTTTGTTATATCCAGTGACTTGAGCGCACAATGGAATATCACAGAATTGTTGCTTGATTTTATAAGTGCATGGCTGGGTTGGTTCAACGTATTCTTTCAATGGTTGAGGTCAAAGCTCCCTCTAATTCTTTTCCTTTTGAGTGTTATAGAGAGTAGTGGTAGTGAATTCTAGCATCATTCCTTGTTTAACAAAGGAATGACCTCCTCCTTTTCCATCCCTATGTCGGTGTGATACCAGCCATTGTTTCTAAAGGGTGGTTAACAAAGTTTAAGGGATTAGGTTAGTATGTTGAATGGATATTTGGGAGTGAAAGAGTAATTTCAGTTGACTGGTAATTTTTGTAGACCGTGCAAAGTACCAACTCTAGTAGCAATCCATATATTCTGTGATATCGTGAGTCATATATGGAATTACTCACATGCTGCTAGAACGTTTTAAGTTTAGGATAAGAGACTGCATTAGATTTTAATAATGTTTCATAGCAATTCATGAACCAAGGAACTACTAACTTTTGAAGGATTATGGTAAGGCTGGTGACTTGAATAAAGCGGTAGATTGATACAGTTTTGACGGTGGACCGGAGTTCATGCTAATTTCCTAGTTTTATCTCTATTATTTATATGTACAGATGTGGCAAACAGTGTGTGCTTTCAGTCAATTTGATGCATATAATTGATTAATGTGCTGGTATGATATACATTGTCGGACCCACAATTTAGAAGCTTAAAGTTTTGGATTGATAATTTAAGATGATATTAGATCATAATTGTCTAATTCATCTTGTGTTTTGAAATTTGCTGTATCACACCTCGATTTGGTTTGCATCCCTATGTAAACAGAGTAAGATAAGGAGGGAGTTATCACACCTTGATTCTTTTAAAAAATAATGAACTCCCTCTTTATCTTATTCTGTTATTTAGGGATCTAGTTTTAATGTCTAGTTGAAAATAGGGCTATAACCCCAGTTGCTGCATCAAATTCTTGATTGAAAGAAGTTCATATGTAGAGGTTGCTATAGCCCTATTTTCAACTTTTTGTTATTAAACCTTATCACAATAGTTTGCTTCTTAATTTTCCAACTTGCCAAGTTATCAAAACAAATGTATAACCTGTATTATTTCTTTTTGTAATCGAAATCTATAAGCTGTAATTGATCTCCTATCAATCCAGTTAGCATCTGAATAGCCTGGCTATTGATAGTACATCTGAGATACCTTAACTATTCACTGCACTTATCACATATGCAGTTTTTTGGTCTTGTTAAAATAAGTTTTAGTCTTTTACTATCACTATATTCAACCTTTACTTTCATGAATTAATTCTCTCTTCCATAAAAGTCTTAGAAGGTTTTGATCCCATTATATCTGTCTTTGTCAAAAAGAGTTAAAACGTGTTTTTACTACTTTCTGTGATTCTATATCCAATAAGTAACTTAGAATACCAATATCTAAGTGTTTCTGCAAGCAAATTTTTACTTGCTCAATCCTCTCTTAATGATTCCCTGAGATCACTATTGTCATCTGCATATTTTCTATACAAATTACAAATCCATATTTTCTCTTAAGATAAAAAAATTGAGCGAACAGATTGACATGTATTACACCCAAAAAAGATTAGAAAATTGGACTTGCGATCACAAGTTTGTCATATTAGGACAAATATTAACCATATTTAACAACATGATATTCATATGAATCCGCCTTATAATAGAAACTTTTGGGACTACTTATAATGTTACATTGTATTTTTAGTTTTATATGTGTCTATCTATTCATTCGCGGTGTTGCACATGCAAAACCCAATCTTTGTCTCTTTATTGGATGGGTATACATGTGAGTGGGAGTGTTAAATATAATTTTTATGTTAATGACTTGAATAATAGGATTCAATTCCTAGCAATTTAAGCTTTTAGAATTTAGCAAGCTTGAATTGATGTTAAATCTTTGCTTATTTAGTCAAGTGCATTATTGGATTAAAGTTGGCAAGAAAAATGCCAAACTGATTCTCTATTTCATGAAAAAGTGATATAAATATATAATTGACTCAAGATTTAGTGAACAAGAAAAGCCAGGTAACTCAAAATTTGAGAGCTGCTGCAGTCTTAATTAGTATTTGGTTCTAATATTCATATGGGTATTAATTCATAAGATAGAAAAAGTTCCTTTTCTTACACATACAATAAGTCGCCCATAAGAAATACAATATACTGCCTTTGCATAGACATTCTTTGGCATATGCCCAAACACACGTAATGATGCATTGTCATTTTTACTTAGATAGGGGTCATTGATAAGGTTATAGACCATTTAACCTACTTTTATATATTTTGTGGCAGTTGTTGACTTCTATTTATTTTATTTAACAGATAATAGTTCTTTTGGCTATGATATGGGTTGGTGGAAAGAAGAGCATTTTAATGCATCAGATGCAAATGGGGATGGCCTTCTAAATATAACTGAGTTTAATGAGTGAGCTCCTACTTGTGTAGCAAGTCTCTTTTAATAGGAAAAGCTTCTAAATTACATAGTTCATTGATACTGATGCCTCTTTCTTCGCAATTTGCTAGCTTTCTACACCCAGCTGACAGCAGTAATCCAAAGTTACTTCATTGGTTGTGCAAGGAGGAAGTAAGGTGATATGAATTTCATTTGAATCTCTTCTTTGATGGCTTTGATTTTTCATATTAAATTATATGTGTACTTCCGGATTTTAGCTATTTCTTAATATGGTAATGCAACTGTTGCAGAACAAGCAAGCTTATTTATAATAATTAAGTTCATGAGTGCTTTCATTATGTTAGAATATTTTACTTTTTTGGGTTTTAAATAGATTATTATTATTTTTTTAAATTTTATTAGCTTAGGTTTTTCTTTTGTAAATAGGTTCTTTGTGACCAAAGATAGACAAGAAAGTTGTATTGGTGATTATTATAGATCGTTACATCCTCTTAGTTATCTCTATTCTCCTTCATCTGTTTCTCATCCCCTCTCTCTCTCTCTTTTGCTCTTTCTCTTATCTGGTCCTGCGTCAACACTGTAGAAAAAGTACACTCCGTAGAAGTGAGATTGTTTTCTAAAGAGAAGTCAGATGAGCTTAACTGCTGATATTGTTCCTATATCGTAGTTAGCAAATGCACGACATCATAGCCCTTTAATGCATTTTGCATAATTGGTCATTTCTAAATTGATAGTTTATTTGCGAAGCATGTTCATATATTCAATCTACCATACAGTGCATAAGTTGCTTGTTAGTAGGAGTTTGTTTTTTAATCTCTTTTGAGCTAAGCTTTGGTGTATATGATAGGTTCATTTAATAGGGGCAGCTTTACAGTGCCGAACTGTTGTCTAATGTTTAATTACCTTTAATTTAATATTAAGTTCAAAAAATATAGTTTTGCATGAAGATAAATTATCTCGATTAACTTGTGATTAACCACGATAAAGCATTTGAAATGCACCAAGGGAAGATATTATGGTGTGTCGTATCAACTGATTATTTTCACAAATCAGTCTTTGTGATGTTGAATTAGGTCATAGCTAGTGCACTGAAAACCCAGGCTCCTTTATAGACCATATATCGTTCAGCATCAAAGTGCAATAAGATAAAAGACCAATAAAGTATTTATTACAAGACAAGACAAATAAAATGTTTATAAGAAGTTGAGTTAAGTATTAAGACAACATTGTGGGGAGTGGAGCAGACAAACTAAGATTAAGTTGATCATGCATTACAGAGTTTGATGAACTGATATTATAAAATTCCTTTGGTGCCAAAACTTGAATTTTGCTAGGGCATGGTTTGTCTTGTTTGACTACAATATTTTTTTATAGCATAATTAGGAAAGAAAAAGCCATGTATAAATCCTTGCTTATGTTTTCAGTATTGGTTAATGTAGTTCCGTGAGAGCAATTTGCGTTCCATTTTCATTACAATTCTACTTCGTTTAGCATTGTGTTTGGTGAGGTCTTTTAGTTTCTTCTTGTGCCATAGTTTCACCTTTCCCTTATTACAATTGTAACTTTAGAACTTGTCTCTTCGAATCCTCAGAGAAAGAGATACGGACAGAGATGGAAAGATTAACTTCAAAGAATTTTTTCATGGGTTATTTGATTTGGTGAGAAACTATGATGATGAAAGTCACAATTCTACACATGATCCTGATGATTCAATGGAGATCCCAGCTAAAAACTTGTTTGCTCAGCTTGACAAAGATGGTGATGGGTACTCATTAAGAAATCTTTTGCTATGTGTACGTTTTAAGATTTTGGAATTTACTGTGAACTACTGTTTATTTGTGGCTTTTTTTTTTTTTTTTCTTTTTCCAGATACTTGTCAGATGTAGAATTGCTACCTATTATTGGAAAACTTCATCCATCAGAACATTACTATGCAAAACAGCAAGCAGATTACATAATAGCACAGGTATTCATTTTGCCTGAATACTGATAATATCTTTCTTTTTCGACTAGTATTTCAATTTTTGGTTGCTATGCCATTTGGATATGCATGTAATTTAGTAAGATCAACTAATATCCAAATGAAATTTGATTAGATAAGCTAATTCGCGGGCAGCCGGGATATATTTTGTACGATGATTACTGGTATGAATAGTGGGTCCATTTTTTTCAAAATGTGAAGGCTTGTTATTTAATGGCTTGGTTTAAGTTCCAACAATCATGAAAATATGAGTACGAATTATATCACATGAATCAAAGAAACTAATGTCTTTAAAGATCTTTTATTCTTACCAGGGAAGTAATACTAACATTCCTTCTCCTTTTAAAATAAATATTTATTGCTCGATATAGTAAACTTGTTAATTAAATGGAAGCATTTGTATATGCATCTGTGCTGGGTAATGTCCATTTGGTCAGGTTGATTATTATATATCATTGCCATACTTACCTCTTTAGCGGGTTTGTGTTCAAATTACCATCTTCATAGGAGCTTCGTGGCAATTAAAGCGTACATAGTTTTCTTCATATATACTAGTAGGAGATGGGTAATTTTGGAAGAACCTTAAAACTGGAATAATTTTCTTCTGCATTTGGACTTTTGAAAACTTAATTCTATTCCTAGCTAAGTAGTGGGATCCGTTTAAGGATGTTCTTTTTTTTTTGACAAAAGCATTTTAGGTCCTGTAAACGCATCAGAATCTCTTGTTCAGTACAGAAATCTCTTGAATTTGAAATAGGGAGGTTAGAATTTAAATTATCCAATTTCTTTTCTCTGTGTGCAGCATTGCTAGATCTGGCTAGCCCTGTAAAATGTTAAATAATTGCCTCAAAATCACAATTACATGATCTTGTCGAATTCATCTCTTGAGTCCTGAATTAGATAGCTTTTTCTGGTGTTAATATATTTGTCAATTTATTTATTTTCTTTCTTTGATTTCTGGTGAATAATAACTTAATGACATGGAAATAAATTCGTGTTCAGTAAATTTTATATGATTTTTTTCTTGCAGGCGGATAGTAATAAAGATGGGCGACTGACTCTGACAGAGATGATTGATAACCCATATGTTTTCTACAGTGCTATTTTCAGCGATGAAGAAGATGAATATGAATACCACGATGAGTTCCGTTAGTTTCATCCTAGGTAGGGTCAATTTCGTTACCATATTCTACCGTCCCCGCTTAAATGGTTTCTAGTACAGTAACTGCAGGGGACTGATCAGAGAATTTGATAGACTTCAAATATTGTTTTTGCTATATAGAATCAGCAAGCATTAGGAGTTGAACAATTTTTCGTAAGGGGTTGCGCCCTTCCAATCACTATCCTTCCAAAGCATTGTCGGTCTCCATTTCTGCAAAAAAGGGTACATTGTTTCAGCTCTACTCATTGACTGCCTTGTTGTCGCTGCAGATATGTATGTTGATCCCAGTCTGAAAGAGTGATTTTACAGTGAGGATGATAGTAGAATATTTTAATTTATGGAAAACACTTTTATAGTGTGATTAATTCTTGGAAGGTTTTAATATTTATATTCAGTGGGATGTGCATGTACTATAAACACAAAAATTATCAGGTGTTTAAAGGGAAGAGTAGCTTGAAGGCCTTTGGTTTCATCGGTTAATATTGAATGGTTTTGCTGTGTGTTTCTGTAGCAGAGTGTTTTTACTCCTCTCCTGTATCCGCTGACTACTAGTTGTATGATGATGTTACCTCATTTCAAAAGCAGGATCAAAGAACCCAAATAAAATAAAATAACTGCTTTTTAAATGAGATGATCTCGGATCACTGGTCGGATATGTAAAGTTTCTATCTTTCATATTGGAAAATTAAGATACTCCACGCGCACACACACAAAAACATCAGAATTTCTAGAAAGAGAGAGATTGGGATCGAATTCGGTGGAGGGAACTGTGGGAGTGAAGATGATACAGTAAAGTTGGATCCGAAATATAAAAGCATGATAAAGTAACACTACTTCCTATGGGGCCTATCTTTTTTTTTTTTTTTTGGTTGAATAAAAAAGTAGAACCGGAAAGTGAATTTTATATTTTATTATTATATTTACTTTAGGATGACAGATTAAATTTTTCATTTTAATTTTAATTTTTTTTAGTTAAAAATTAAAATTTTTATCAACCGCACTCTCATGGATTACGAGGCCCGTCCCATTAATTCCACTCGTGCTGACCAATGGAATGATGATAAATTAATCTGAAGGTGTGGGCGTAGTAATGGATTAATAATTAGTTAAAATTATCTATTACCCCAAAATAAAAACAAAATTAAAAATCTAATTGAATGAAAAAAAAAGGGGCGCTACGAGGATTTCTTGTTGAATTTGCTCAAAAAGTTAAATTACTATTGTACTGTAATAGTTATAAGTTAAGTTTGGAAAATTGGGATATAAAAAAAAATTGAAGGTATAGTTTTTAAAGTGCAACATTTTAAGCATCCAGGGCAACAAAATATAACTGCTCCCATTCCATACTACATTACTTACGGCCAAAAAAAAAAAGGTGCAATTACAGTCAAAAAAATAAAACTTAATTGATTGGAAAATAGTAAAGTGAATATAATAATTACATACATTTAATTTTGTATTTTTCTTGTTAATGACCATCCTGGTCATAGTCGTCGTCGGACGGCGGTGAAGGGTCGAGACGAGCAGCGTCCTTAGCCCAGCGAATCAGCTTCTCAACTTCGTCATCCTCGTTATCGGAGCCTTTACTGCTAGTTTCATCCGAGGTCGAAGAAGACAAGGAAGCCTTAAGAGCAGCGAATCTGGCGGAGAGATCGTCTCCATGAGCAGCAGCCGATGAATCATGTTGATGTTGCGGTTGAGATTGGGGAAGGGAATTGGAATTGGAGGACGGTTGAGATTTGAGGGCTTGGAACCGACGGTCAAGATCGGAGGGGATGTAGTTAGGGGACACGTGGGAGATGTGGGAATTAACGGAGAGATCGAGAAGCATCTCGTCGGCAGCTGCTTGGAGAAGCTCTTCTACGCCTTTTGATTGAGAATTAGAATTAGAATTCGAATTCGAATTCGACTTCGACTTCTCTTTCTTCTTCATCTTCTCCAGCCCCCAAACTAACTCACACTCCCTTCTGTCATATATGTATTGCCCTATTTATTTTTATTATTTTAGGTTTCTTCATGAATTGAATTGTTAATTTATTTTTAATCACTATTATTTGTTTCCCAAAAAATATAAAATTAATTGGGCTAAAATGATTATTCTACTCTCTTTTTTTTTAAAAAAAAAAAAAGAAAGAAAAAAAAAAGAAGAAGCAATTTTATGCATGCACTTTTAAAATTAATTGATTTTTTTTTTTTAAAATGAAATAGATAATGATCAAACATAAAATAATCAAATGAGAAGACAAAACTACCCTTCCATATACATTTGGTCCCAATCCCATAGCTAGCTACTTATCCTAATGTTAAGTTAACGCTCTCTTCAAGATTCCAATATTATAATTTAATCAAATTTCAGGTAATTTATGAACAAAATGTGTTGCGGAGATGGAAAGCACCTCCAGCTCCCATTTTTAATCAAAGTTTACAAAACCCCCTAACCTATAACTAATTAAACTGCCCATCCTTAATTTAATTAGTGGTCTTCATGTGGGGGGTCTCTCCAAAATCCAAATCTCATATTTTAATCAAATACAAATGTTTGTAGATCTCTGTTTTTTATGAATCATAAAAATTCACTGTCGGCTTTGAGCTTTGTTTATTACTTGATGGATATGGAAAGCAATGGCTTCACAAATTAAGTAAGGTTTCCTCCCTCGCTAATCCACCTTAGAGCCCTTTTCGAACTCATGCATGACATGATGTATTCGGCAAGGTGAGCTGGATATATAAGGTAGTGACGTGGACATGGCATGTTTGTCAATTTCATTAATTTACCAGCAAATAATAATAATAATTATTATTATATATACTTACATCTCTAACACCGCAGATTGGAAGAAAAAAAGTTTAATTGCTAAAACAGCTTATTATTCCACATAGGATCTCAGTGTGTTCCAGTTAATTAAGCACGTAGGCATGCACTTGCCATGCATCTCAAGTTGTAAGCCTTTGTTTCTTGACAAATTACTTTATTTTATTTTTATTTTTTTATTTTACTATAAAAGTATCGAACTCGAAAATTAATGCTGTGAAAGAACTATAGTTCTCCGTTGTCTTGAGGTTTCTCTTTATTTCAATGAGAGCGGTGTCAATTTTAATGGATAACATACAGCTCAAGGAGATTTACTTATCAATTAATTCCAACAAAGAAATTAAACTTTGTAGGAGTCAAATTAAACAAAATTCAATAGACATGCATATATATCAGCTAAAACATATTTTCTATTTCTTTTAGCGGGCAACATTTGTATTAATTACTTGTCAATTGAACAAGTACAATAATAGTTTCTTAAATGTTTTGAATTTATATGCATATGATTTTTAGTTTAGCAATACCAAAGTGCAAAGTTGTACACATGTAACTAAATTTTCATAGAACATAAAAGAGTCTCTATATAATTATACATATAATATTTTCCCTCTATCACTAAAAAGCTACTTTTTTTCTTCTTTCTTTTGGAAATCTCACAATCTGACCCTCCCATGGAAGTTGGAGTACAGCCTCATAGCCATAAAAGGCAAAAACATTATTCAAAATTTCAAAGAGAGAGAGAGAGAGTTAAGTTAATTAATTCTGTGAAGAAGACCAAGCATATACATGAAGGCTGGCTTAATAAAAAAGTCACACATAAGCAAATGGCTTTTTCCCTTTACATATATATCTTATCTTGGTTGTAATAAAAAAGGAGGGCTAGCTAGATGGGAATTGGATCAGAAAGCTAAAATGCCAGCTCAAAAGGCCTCAATTACACACCCTCTTAGCCTTTAACTAAATTTCATACTGCATGAAGCTTGTTTACTACTGCTTCATTCTAAAGCTGTCCCTACGTACTCATCTACATACTTCTTATCCTTGGACCCCATTTGCATTTTATAATGCTTCCAAATTTAATATAAATATACAGTATATAACAAGAATGAAGATCGAAAAGCAAAGTGGGGTTTTTCCAAAATGGTCAAATTGGGACTCTTTATTATGATAGTCTTATTAGTACGTAGGATACACACACACGTACATGTGGTATTTTTGGTCCCTGATTTTACACCTTAGTATAGATATTGAATTAGCAACTAAAACCACCTAAATTATTTAATTAAACAGATAAATTCTGACCCCCTAAACTATTTAAAATAGCGAACTTCATGATCCCTTTATTTATTTTATTATTTAATTTTAATTTGACCAAGGTAATTACCCATCCGTGTTAACCTCCCATGCATGTACGTGAATTTTAACTTAAGTAGAAAAACTTTCATATTTTATTATTTAGCAGCACTAGCTATAAGTAGCTATGGTGGTGCTGATTAGTTATTTAATATATAGGGAGTAGCATGCAGATTAAATTGGACAAATTTCAAGAGGCATTAGTTAATTAATTGGGTCAACACGCCATGCCAACTTCCAAACCATGTCCCATTTATACATTCCGTCGATCTAATTCTTAATGCTGTAATATATTCCAATGGAAATCTAGTTAATTAATAATTAAATTAGAGAATTTCTAAATTTCTAGCTTTTTTCCTTCCAATACTTTGGAGAAACCCACAAAAGAAGACCATAGACCTTTCCACATTGTCTTTTTCTAAAGCAACCAAACATACCATATTCTTATCACACTCTCTCTTTTCTTTCAAAACTTTAATCTTTTTTGTTCCTTTATTCTCCTTGATGAGCCATGCATGACTCATGCAACAAAAAGCTTAAGATCCCATCGCCATGTTTAGATGTTTTCCATCCCTTTAAATACATAATTAATTTCATCATCAAAGCCTCAGTACTAAGCAAGAGCTATCTATCTCAATCTCGCTTTCTTAATCTGTACTTCTTCTCATAGTGAAGGAAATTAACCATTTTCTCTCTATCCAAACAGCTTGTTTGGTAAGCACTAGTGATAGAAGAAAGAGATATATCGAACATCATCTCTGATATCATGTATTCATCGAGAATGAAAGCTTCAGCTCATCAGGGACAAGTTATTGGATTTCCAATCAGCTCAGTAGCATTCCTATTTGAGAAATCAGCCAAGAGACTCTTGCCAGCTGATTCTTCTGGACAGTACAAAAATCAATATGATCCTTCAGCATTGAAAAAAAGTAAATCTACTTTTCTTTTCTTTCTAATTTCTCTCTTCTCTTTCAAACTTACAATCAAAAATTGATCATTTTTTTTTATGTGTTACAGAGAGAGGTGACTCGGTGCTGAAAAGAATGAACAAGCTTATTGGAAAAAAAGCTGACAGCTTTGCTCATGGAGTCAAAGAGCATGGTAATTAATTAAGCTTTTCTTGATCAGATGAAAATGAAATGAAGAATACCAACTTCTTAATTTATTCTGTGACTCTTTCGAATTAATGACAAACTCATGGTGTCAAATTTAATTGCAGTGAAACTTGGGCCTAAGATCAGTGAAACTGTGAAGGGCAAGCTGAGCTTGGGGGCTAGGATTCTTCAAGTAGGTGGAGTGGAAAAAATCTTTAAGCAATTATTTAGTGTTGGAGAAGATGAGAAATTGTTGAAGGCTTCCCAATGCTATTTATCAACCACAGCTGGTCCTATTGCAGGCCTTCTCTTCATCTCCACTGAAAAGATTGCCTTTTGCAGTGAAAAATCCATCAAATTTTCATCTCCAAGAGGAGAACTGATTAAAGTCCATTACAAGGTAATCACAGAGTATATATATCACTAAATTTTAACTGAGCAACTGATGCTCGATTACATGTGATTTATGGGTATATATTGCACATGAATTACACGTAATTGATCATTAAATGCCTAGCATATAAGCTGAGCAATGTCGCCCAACAAAAAGGGACTGCATATATAATATTTTCAATTATTCTATTTGTTAGTTTTGGTACTAATTGATAGTCCTAATATTTATATGATCTTTATCATGTGCAGGTGGCGATTCCTCTAAGCAAGATAATGAGAGTAAACCAAAGTGAGAATGTGAAGAAACCATCACAAAAGTACATGGAAATAGTTACTGTGGACAATTTTGATTTTTGGTTTATGGGTTTTGTGAATTACAAGAAAGCTTTCAAGTATCTTCAACAAGCACTCTCTCAAGCTTAGAGAAGCTGCAAACGGTGCAAGAAAGAATGTAGAAAACATAGTTTTTTGTTTACTCTGCTTTATATTATATGTATTTATGTGAAGCTAGGAAGAGCTGAATACTATGTATAAAAAGGTGTACAAATTTTTTTATTAATGGAATGCTTCTCTTGTGATTCTTTCACAAATTTGAACTGTAATTAATTACAGATAAGTTGCCAAAAAAAGTCTCATAATTTTTGAGTAATAATAGTCAAAAAAAAATTAATTAAAAAAGAAAGAAATATTTGGACATTTTTAATGTAATTAAAAAAGATTTCAATTTTTAGGTCAAAATTAAGGGGTGAAATCAAAATTTAATACATATAATACTTAAAAGCATATTCTTTCAATAAATCGAAATATAGTTAGGATTTTAATTTTGCATTTATAAGTTAAAAAGCCTTTAAAAAACATTTTTCTTTATTTTTAAATTAACATTTGTACCAAGTACTGTAAAATGTTTTTTTTTTTTTTGGTAATCAAGTACTGTAAAATGTTTGAATTTCAAAGAAGCAGTCCCCGCCAATCAATTTCCAATTGGAAAGTCAAAATTCCAGATTTTAAAATGCACATGTGCAAGACACGTGCTTCGGCGCAACCCCCCTTCCAATTTCAGATTTTTCCAATTGGTGCTCTATCATCTCTTCGTCGGCCTTCTCTGCCAGTGCTTCCCAGACCCACCACCACAAACTTCCCTGGTTTTTCCTTTATGGGCTCCACAACACCTCTTCCAAGAACAACCAGTCCTTTGCCTTTGACCCTCTTTCCAACCTCTGATTCCGATTGCCTACCTTCCCTGCCCATCCCCAGCCTATCTCTTCCTGTTTCCTCGGCGCCGATGGCTTTTTTCTCACCACTGCTCTCCATTTCAGCTACTCCCGTATTCTCAAACGCGCTTGGCACGCTACTTCTCCCCTTCGATTCTCGCAGATTAACCCGCTTCTCGGCATTTTCGGCGGCGATGGCTCCGGCGTGCCTAAGTTCATCGTCGTCGACAGTGTGAGATTCATTGGAAATCTGGTCGATATCGAGGACCGTTTGGCTGTGGAAATATATAATCCCGGTATGGATTCCTGGGATATTTGTCCCCCTTTGCCCGCGGATTTTAGGTCGGGGAATTCTTCGCAATCCCTTTCCTCAGCCTTGTTTGGAGGCAGGTTTTATGTTTTCGGTATATATTCTTGCTTTATTTCGTACTTTGATTTGGATAAACATGTCTGGAGCCGGGAATGACGAAGTCGGGGCTGGGGGAGGCATGGGAGAAGCTCGCCGATGGATCGGGGACGGGGAAGAAAAGAAGGGAAAAAAAAAATCAGGAAAGGGGGGTGTTGCGCTGAAGCACGTGTCTCGCACAGGTGCATTTCAAAATCTGAAATTTTGACTTTATAATTGAAAATTGACTGGCGGGGGTTTGTAGCAAAACTGTTCAAAGAAGACTGTAAAATATACTTTTCTTTTGGGTAAATGACTGTAGAATATATTTTGGATCGAAAAACAAAGAAGATTTAACATTGTTTTTGGTGAATAAGAAGTTTAACATTTTCTTTTGATTCTTCCCACATTTTTCATTGAAAGGTTGTCTGACATCAGAAAGATAGGTTGCCACCTCAAAAGTCTAAAATCACACATGCACCCATTCAACAGTCTATGTATATTAATAAAAAATAATAATAATATAATAAAAAGGTTTAGACAAAACCATTTTTTTTTTTGGTAAGAAGGTTTAGACAAAACCATGAAGCAAAATAGAATGGTATTTTCATGGTAAAGAGTAAAATATAATGGTATTTTTTTTGATAATAAAAAAATTTAATGGTATTGATGTTGACTGAGAGTTCAAAAACATGAGGATTTTGTCAGAAAGTTTTTGCAATGTCTTCAGCAGGCAATATATATAAGCAAAATATAATATATATATATATATTAATAAAAAATAATAATAATAATATAATAGAAAGGTTTAAGACAAACTAAGAAGCAAAATATAATTATTCACCAAAAAAAAAGCAAAATAGAATAGTATTTTTTTATAATAAAAATATATAATGATATTGGATGTTGACAGCTGGGAGTTAAAAAAAATGAGGATTTTATCAGAATGTTTTTGCAATGTCTTCTCAAACTAACACTTTAGTAATACAACGAGCATGGTGACACACGACTTTTCATCACAAAAACAAAATTTGGTGACACAAAATTTGTATGTCACAATCGGTTATTTTATTTTTGTATACTGTGATACGGAAAATGATGTTACAATTATATGGTATTTTTCTGAATGTTCAATTTTAAATAAGGGATATTTATGTGACAATTGGTAATTAAGATGGATCGAAAACAAGAAAACAAAAAAAAACTATCAATGTAATTAAGAATTAAATATTACTATTCATCATTTGGATCGAAAGCTCAATTATATATACAAAACTCTAAATATATATCAATGTAGGTGGATCTATTATTAGAGGTTGCTAAAATATAGCATCTACCATTTCAACCATTTTTATTTAATAAAAAAAAAGGTAAATGATGGATCCTCATTAACTGTTTATATTTGTATGTATATTTGTTTAAATGGACACTGTAACAAAAATAACCGTAGCCTTTTTGCTTTTAAAGACACGTTTAGAGAAGTCATCAAATTTTAAATATGAAAGCCCTTTAAACAATTGTCCTTAAAAATTAAGCAAAAGCAATGGCGAACACATTAAGTAATTGTGAATGAAGGAGTGAAAAACTAGACTTTAAAGGCAATGCATTATTGAATCAATACACGGTTGGATCTTGGGTTTGTTAACGTATATTCAATCAGTCCCTTAAATCAGCTTTGGCTGTAAATATTATTTACTGTATAGTTGATTGTTTGTATTGTACCCTTTTATTGGGATTTGTTTCTATTCTTTCTTTGTACAAAATGTTGGTTTCTCTTGGGATTGGTTTCTAAAACAAGGCAAACATTTTACGACAATTCTTTTATATTGTTTTGTTTCTGTATATTTGTTCTTGACACGTTCTCACCAAAAAGTTTGTTTTATTGTTTAGTGGGATTTAACTCAAAAAAGATGATCTAACAATTAAACAGAAAGCAGCATAAAAAGTGTGTTCGACGTAATTTTGGATGGCTAATAGAAGGTGATTGCAACCCTTTTCATCAATTTCAATTTTTGGAAAAAATGGTTGCATTCTTTGTGCACGTATTCAAGTCCTTTTGGTGCATTTTGAAACATAATATTTTTTTAAGTGAAAAAAATGATGCAGAAATATTTATCTTTTAATTAAACGGACAGTCTGAAAAGCGCAGATATTCAAAGTTTCTTCTAACTAGCTCTAACACTAATTTGTTTACAAAATAGATTGCAATGAAGTCTGGGTATTTATTCCTACAATCAAAAAATCCAAGAATGTTTTATTATTATTATTATTTGTTTGTTGTAAAGTTATTTAAATGTAATTAAATTTATTTAGCCAAAAAAAGATGTAATTAAAAATACATATGCACGTGTATTAGAAATAAGGTATATAAGATTGTTTAGTATTCTAAGAAATCTAAGCATGACATGACACTAAAAATAGAAAACCATTTTCCATCCAACTTTCTCTAACATAATATTGGAAAGCCTTATAGGCTCACAATTTCCTCTTTTAAATAATTACACAAACACATGAAAACTTCATTTTTTTTTATTTTTTAAAAAAATCTCAGATTTCCACCAATGGGATTTCAAGAGTAAATTAGGATAAGGAAATTACACAAATTCCGCCCTTCTATTTTCAAGTTTTTTCATATAAAACTTTGCTCTTTTAAAATGCACATATTCCCTTTGTAGTTTTAATTTTCTTTCACATAATAATTTTATCTATAAAACTTTGTTGACTATAAAATTTCAAAGTTTGACTGAGAGAATAGGAAATTGAAACGATAAGGGAAGCATGTATAATTTTTTAAAAATTGAGAATATATATGAAAAATATTGAAACTAGAAAGGGAGTTTATGTAATTTACCCAAAACCAAGTATACACAAAGAGAGGGAAAAAAAAAAAAAAAAAACCCAAGTAAAGACGTTGTGTCCTTTCAAAGTAGGGAATTGTGATCGTATAATCAATCTTACGTCTAAGTATATAATACTTTGAGGAGCTGTATACGAGTCCTCGCATGCATATATAATGAGTACCCTTAACAATATATACATAGAAATCTAAATTGGACCAACAATCCAAATGTATTAATAAATTACCATATCTTAGTTTCTACCATGTGGGAAGTCTAATTGATATTTTTATTTCTCAACACCAACTTCTTTTTCTCGTTTTCTTTGTCGGATTGTGAACTGGCTTGGAGGTCAACGACAGAATTTCGTTTGCAAAATCTTCTCATTCATTTATAATTCCCCTTCTATCTTCTTGTTTTATCTCTCTTATTTAAAATAGATTAATTAATATTTTTAATTACTTAATTAGGCCATCACACATATCTTGAAAGATTTAAAAGCACACGTTATCTTATACTCGTATATGGTTTTGAATTCTCTCAAAGTTAAAGCTAGCGGGACCATTTCCAATCCCAACCAATAGAAAACATATGTTTTTTTCAATAAAGTCTTAAACACGTGGATCCAAGTAGGGTTGATGCGGATATAATGTGGCAATTATGAATATATTTTTTAAAAAGAATGACTTTAGACTATATATATGATATCCACAGAAATTTATTCTTCTTAGCTTCACTCCTAATTCAATAATTAACGCTGAAACATGAATTTGGACATTGATAGATGAGACATCTTTATCTATTTGGCCTACTGCCTATTCACTTCCACGTCAGAAAATTAAATAAAAGAATGAAAAAAGGGTAAACTAGCTACATGTTTGATGAGAACCACCACTTATCCTTTAATTAGATTGTGATCTGAAAGCTGCCTTTTTGACCAACTGAAACCGCAGACACTTTTTACTCTGTTGTATATATGTTCCTCTTCTCCTAGGTGTAAAACTTTCAACTAACTTTCGAAGTAGGATTTTGAAAGTTCTCAGCGGACTATAAGCTCGAGAAAATCATATAATACACAATCATTTGTCCAATCAAAATATTTACTAGATTACTTCAAAATTTGAGATTTAAATATATATATATATATATAATGAGTTCAGTAATAAATTAAAATTTTAAGAAGGCCATATATTGACTCAAATAAATTCCAAATGTACATTTTTAAATTATCTAAAAGGTAATAGAGAAGGATGATAGTGATATGTAGGAATTTTTAGGTTAGGTTAGGATCAATTAATTGTTTCTAGAGTAGTTGAGATTTTAAAAAATATCAATGATTTGTTGACTCCATAAGGAGTTCACTATGCCTTCTTAGAATTTATTATTTCATTATATATATTCATATAGTAGTCTAGTGATAAATTTTTAAATCTGAATATATTGATAAAAAAATATTGAAGGTTATAGTACTTATATTACATATCAGAATATTGGATAGGAGAGTGTTACTGATCAAATATTGCTATTTGAGAATATTGGCCAAACTTATTTCACTTTGGTTTATTCGATGCTAGTCGATCTTTAACAAATACTGTAGTGTTACATCCATCAATCTTAATTATCAAATCTAAGTGATTATATTATAGATCTATAATTAGCATAAATAAGCATTTGGAAAAACAAATCTCTTTCCTTTTATTTCTTGTACAACTGCCGAAGATGATTAAATAGATAGGTTTCCATCATAAAGCTAAAAAGACAGCTCATAAAGGGTTTAGTGACACAACTGCATTGTCATGGACTGCTAAGAGAATAAGTAACTGCCATGCATGTTCGGAATGTATGATTAAATTGCTTTCCCAACTAATCATTTTATTTAATTTATTGGAGTATCAAATTGGCAAGATGTCAAACTTTCTACCAATTGTCTGTAATGGAATATGAAATGTAATTATATTAATTAACTAAACAATTTTATTTTTTATTTTATTTTTCTTTCTCTCTTTAATTCTATGAAGTGAAGTAACAAACAAACCAACTGCCTTCTTTGAAATTATATATATATATATATATATATATATATAAAGTTTTTCTCATGTTCGAACCGAACGATTTTTTTCATTTAAAATTCATATTCTTTGCTCATCATGAATACTAGTCCTAGATGATTTTTTTTTGCGATTTTCGGACCTGAAAAAAACTCATATATATTATTAATTGGTAGTTTAATTAGTTAAAGTGAAAAAAGTTGCCAGCATCTGAAAATTTTAGTTAAAGAAGTAATCAAAAATCAAATTAATTAAAATATCCTAAATATTTTTATTAATCAAACTACTAGTTAGAACAATTAAGATCCCACGTATATATATGGCTTTTCTGTGTATAATTGTTATATATTCAATGAATTTCAGATGTTTGGATCCGAATATGGTAACTGATTAATTCATGGCAGGGATCAGATATTCAACTGTCTAATCCAATGAAATTATTCCTAATATAGGATTATGAACTCATTGATAATATGTTATACATTATTTATACTTTAAGAAATTAGGCTTATTCAAAATTTCCCAATAAAGCAGAGACAAATACATATGCACATAATATTTTATAAATTAAAATATACCATATCCTTAAGTCCTTTTCTAAAAAGATTTGGTTTAATGAGAATCTACGTGTGAGCCTTTATTGTTGCTGATGACCCATGGATGACTCATATGCAGCAATAATGTGAAAAGACATTTGCAGCTACCATCATCTTCTATTTTCCTTCTCTTTAAATACATCAATCTGGGTAAGCATTTTCTCCCTCCCCTCCCACAATATTCAATATCAAAAATACATAGCAAGTTTCATCAGATCTCTCTCCAACATTCATCAAAATGGTAAAACAAATTTCAGACAAGGGTTTGGCTTTATTCCAAGCTGAGAGGCCTCCTATGATGTACTCACCCCACTCCCATGGTATCCCCTCTCCTGCAAATGGGCTCTCTAAACCCAAACAAAGTAACTCACTCATCTCTCTCTCTTTTATTTCTCTTTATATGTATTATTTTGTTACTTATTAAAATAAACTGATGATTGCAGATGGCAGAGAAGATTCAGTGCTTAATTGGGTAAACATGATTAGGACAAAGACTGACAATTTTGCAAGAGGAATCCAAAGACATGGTATATAACTATACTTTTCTTAATGATCAAACCAAACCAACTGCATATGCATATTGTATTAATTTACGAATGCTGATATGGCTGTGATCTGCAGTGAGATTGGGATCTAAGATCACTGAAGCAGTGAAGGGAAGGTTGAGCATGAGAGCAAGAATTATTCAAGTAGGTGGGGCTAAGAAATTCTTCAGAAAGTCATTTACTGTCAGAGAAGGAGAAGAACTTTTGAAGACTTGCAAGTGCAATATATCAACAACAGCAGGGCCTATTTCAGGCCTTCTCTTTATCTCCACCCACAAGGTTGCTTTTTGCAGCGAGAAACCAATCAAATTCTCTTCTCCAAAAGGAGATTTCCTTAGAGCCTATTACAAGGTACGTACACCCCTCCCCCACTGCTTATAACACTTTTAGCTATACAACAAGAAAAAAAATGTACTGTTGTTAATTTGTCATCCGTTAATTTCTTTCAGGTTGTGATTCCAATTAAGAGGATAAAGAAAGCAGATCAAAGTGAAAATGTAAAACAGCCATCACAAAAGTACATAGACATAGTCACAGTCGATGACTTTGAGTTCTGGTTTATGGGTTTCTTAAATTATCAGAAAACTCTCAAATATTTGCAGCAGGAAATCTCGCAGGATTTGAATTAAGTGACATATTTTGGAACCAGAGACATTTCTTTCCTCTGCTTCAGCATATATATTCACATGGAGTGAGGAGAGCTTAGTACAGAATCATACATTGTATAAATTTTGCTCATTGGCTTTGATTTTTAGGTAATTCAGCCAAAGTTCTGTAGCTGTGTGTGTTTTGAGAGACTGAGAAAGAGGGAATGCAAATAATTGAATTAATTCCTCAACTTTATAGCCAGAAAAAAATTATTCTGTCATCGTTGGCCTTATCTTTCTTTTTTCTTTTCTTTTTTTTCTTGTTAATTGGGGTAAATTAAGCAGCAACTGATATGATATCAAGACAAATAATTCAACCCTTTGGCTTCAACATGATATGCATTCAAGGCAAAACTAATAAGATTATCTATGTGAAATTTCAGCTCCCCCAAGCTATTAGCACATAAACTCTATCCTTGCCAATAAAAACACTAAAGAAAACCAATATAAAGAAAAGAGCACCGGGATTAATTACAAAATCTACAAGTACAACCCCCCAAAACCTGATGATAATGCTCAGAAGCACAAACCATTATATTCTTATTGTTTTTTTTTTTCCTTTTTTTTTTTCCCCCAATGAGTTTAAACCTTAGTAACTTTTTAAGAAGAGTTAGTTTGTAAAATGCAATGAGGAATTCTTCATGCAACATGCCTTATTCAATTATATAAAATTTCCTCTGGAATGATTTAAATTAAAAATTAAAATAAAATAAAATAAAAAACAGAACAGAACAAGAACTAAATAATTAAATAATTCCCTTGACAAAGCAGTAGAGGACAGACAATGCGGAATTGGAGAATTACAAACATGCATCCCATGACAAATTGGACATTTGAAATAAATGAATTGAGTTGAGAAATATAAAAACATAAACCATTTATACAGTATAGAATGAGAAAATAACTTGTTATTTTACATTTGAGTGTTATATTTATCAAAAGAATTTATATATATTAAAAGAATACAACAAGGAACAAAATGCTAGTCCTATGTTGCATTCATCAAGTTCTAGATTCTAGTCCGATAAACTAAGAAATTTTTTTGTTTAATTGACAGAAAAGAATTTTAAGTCATCATTATTGACTTGGGTATGTTCAAATTAATGAGACTGTTTACAACAAGTAAGAACACAATCCTCCAAAAATTGGGTTAGCTGAGAAGTATATAGTTTTGGGTCATTTCTGAAATGGTCAACATGAGGTGTGGAGACAAAATTGCAAGCTCTAACCTCGCGACCAGCCCTTCTTTGCCCCTCTATAAATGATTCTACAGACCCTGCAGGAATAACTCTATCTGCGGAGCTGTAAATGTATAATTGTGGACAACTTGGTTGTCTTGAGGACAATACGCCCAACACATTGGAAAGCCTCCTGTGATGCAACAAGTACAAATTAGTTTCTAGTTTCCATGGATATAAAAAGTTTGAATAGTGCATATCAAAGTAATAGTAATTCCCTAAAAGGAGTTCAAAGTGATTCAATAAAGTTTAAGAGACGCATTTTGCTGATAAAAAGTTAGGTAACTAACATGAGAATATAGGTTTACAGGAATGAAGCACCATGAAAGGACATGATGTCAATTGAATGCAATAATGGCTAGACAAGAAACTACAAAATGCACACACAAACTGCAAATGTACACAGAAAATAGTTGTTCAAGTGCATACAACATCGATGTTTGAGCTCTATAATTGAAATTTGTTGGTAATCTTAACAGCACTCTAATTAAACAGCAATACTATATAACAAGATTGAGTTCTGCTTATTTAAAAAACTACCTGTTCACGGTTGGAAGATTAAGAACCACCTCAAAGACCTTCTCCAGAAATAATAATAAAGCTGCTTCAGTTATGGCAGGTTTTGGCTCCACTCTACTTTCAGCTAATACTTGCAGTCCTGATTCACTGGAGCTCGTAACTCCTTTTGTGGCTACACTATGCTTCTTCAAAAAGGCTGCAGAGAAACCTGAAGCCCATACCTATATAAAATCAATAATTAGATAACATAAAAAACACAAACTATCAAAGGAAAAAAGCATAAGATT
This sequence comes from Ochetophila trinervis, assembly GCA_003254975.1. Lineage (NCBI taxonomy): Eukaryota > Viridiplantae > Streptophyta > Magnoliopsida > Rosales > Rhamnaceae > Ochetophila > Ochetophila trinervis. The sequence continues at coordinate 135,028 of QANX01007182.1, read as the reverse complement.
CAAAACAGGAGTAGATAGTCACTGCATCATTATTAGGCTCTCAACAATTGACAGAAGCGAGAGAAAGAACATTACAAGAAGAAAATGCATAAATCAACTCCTTAACTTCTTTGGGTTGAATCATAACCCAGCAATACTGGCCATTTTCAGTTTAGTGTAGTGACATTGATAATTCGTACTGTAAAAATTACAACATAATTTTGTACTAAAATGCTAGGACTCACATAATAATATCATTAAGTTGCATATGCTGTAAGAAAGGAAACAATTTGCTACTGATCAAATCTACAATACATAACTAAAAATTGTTACACGAGTCTACAATTTACAAGCTACTGACATCCACTCTTATCAAAAAAACATATCTCATTGATTAACAATACAATAAATCGAATACAATTTAAGCAATACTAACCTGGGGGTCAGGTGCTGCAGCAGGTGCAGAATCGACAATGCAGCCCCTAATCCTCGACGTTAAAGAACAATCCTGATTCTGGAACTTCTCCAGGATAACCCCATATCTAAAACAAGATTAATCCAACCAAAATATCAAGCAAAATTGTTTTACAGAGAATGGATTAAGACAAATGACTCTAGAACAGATTTCTTATGTCTGTTTTTTAATTTATGTAAATAAAAAAGATTAAAAAGTACTCACGTTAGCCATCCAGTGTTGCTAAAAGTGTGAAACACCAAGTTCTTTCCGTGTTCCTCTTCTAACCAATCAGCCAAATGGTTCACAAGCGAGTCTATGTGCTCCTCAGCTTTCCCAACAACTTGGTAACTGAGAATCTCAGCCATTGGAAAAGTAAAAGTAATGGCATGAAACCCTCTCGAAGTATACCATTCAGCATACCTCTTTAGATGCTTCTGCTTCGCTCCCAACCATCCTAACAAAACCACTACAGTCCTAGACTTTGCAGATGAACAATCAGAACTACCTGTAACATCTATTGAATTCGGCTCTGGTAAATGCCATCTGTACATTACCTCAGGAGGAGATGTAGATATATCATCTGTATATGCAACTGGATTTGGTGTTTTAACCAACTCCGCAGACTGATACAAATTAAGAAGAACAGGGGAACAAGCAACCGAAGAATAAAACAAGCTCGGAACAAAACTGTGGGCCGAACTACGCACCGGAAAGTTAACACTAGGAACAGGCACTCGAATTCTGGAAACAAATGACAAGTTTGCAAGCTTAGAAACCGAAATATGCGAAACCCACGACCCTTTTGATTCTTGCAAAGAATCACAGATTGAAGAATTCGAAAAATCCAAGGAAGAAGAAGAAGTCCCAGACAATTTATGAGTAGGAAATCTAATAGAGAAATCACCGGAAACAGAAGCAACAGCAACTGCAGCAGCAGCAACAAGAGGTCTTTGAAGGATTCCAGATAAGGAACCCATATTGGATAAACAATCTCAAATCTCTTATATACCCAACCCCATAAACAAAAACCAAATCTCCAAAAAGAAAAAAGAGGAAAAGAAAAATCAAAACTTTTGTGAAGACCCAGAAGCACAAAATTACCAAAGTTAAGAACCACGAGCAATCTGCGCAAAATAAATTGGAAATATAACAATGAGCCACCGACCAAACAATGCAATAAAAACAAAAAATTGTATGAAATTTGAATTAGAAGAAAAGAGTCAGCAACACGATTTAAACATTATGCCAAAGGCATTAGAAAAAGAACAGAAAAGAAACACGCAATATCAGAATGGGAATATTCTTTTTTATTGAAACAGATATTCTTTACCTGAGTCCTTGAGAGAATCGGGCTGTCAAAAGGAATTTGACAGCCCGAACGACATAAACCGACCAAGAACCTTCCTTTTTGTCCCCTGAACCCAGAAAGCCTCAATCTTCCGAAAGAACGCGTCCGTTTGATTTTCCGCAAAATAAAAAATAAAAAAATGGGGTTCTAATAGTTTTATTAATGTAATAAATACTAGTTATAGCGTTCATACAGTGCAATGGACCAATTAAACAAGGAAACGTGTCTTCGTGCGTTGACAGTTCTTTGGTCAGAAAAGTTTAAGATAGTGATGGTGGGGGATTGGTGACGTTAGAGGTGCTCCGGTGAAGTAGGAGGAGTTCATGGAGAAAATGACTCTATTGTCCTCGGAACTAGAATATAGAAATTGAAAGTCTTTACAGCCAAACTGTCCCTGACGGTAAAACGAGGGATGAGATACAGAGTCAGACAACGACAAAACGTAGAAAAAAGGGCGAAATCGGTAAAACGACCCTGACGAATGCGGCTGATGATCGCCTATCAAAAGGATCTCTAAAGTGAAACGACCTTTTTCTCCCTGAGTCAACTCGGTCAATCCACTCTAAGTCTCTAACCCCGTTTCTATTTCTGCTTCTTCAAAAGTAATTTTTGAAAAAGTTAATTTTTATTAATTTTGATTAAAAAAAATTTTAAAAGTCATAAATACTTTTTTAAATTATCTAAATGCTTTTAAAAATAATTTTTAAACTCTACTGGTGACTTTTCAAAAACTATACCAATTTAAATTTAAATTTCTTTGGATGAAACATTGAAAATCTATTGGACTTTTTCGGCAATTAATGGAGGTTATTTTAAATGCAACACCATGGGGTGAGGTTGCACTGTAGTCTCGCTTTCTATTTGGAGTTAGAAAAAGATTTAGGGTTCTGTTGAAATATTATTCATCTTCAATGAAATAATATTAATTTATAATAAAATGGCATTGATGACGAATCTCAAATAACTTATTGCTAAAAGTATATATATATATATATATATTTATTTATTTAACGATAATATTTTTAAAATTAATTTTTATTTTAATAAAATATAAATATATATATGCTCTGAACATTATGTCGGCAAAAATGAAAAAATTTGGTGGGATATATTTGCGGGAAATAATATCGGCAATATTAAAACAACTAAAACAAAATAAGTTTTGAAAAAATTATTTACCCAAAATATTGGTTTGTTCGTCGGCAATCATCAGACAACTAATGGATGTTGTTTCAGTGACAATTGATTTGCAAAGTTGTCCTCTCGAAAAAAAAAAAAGAAAAAAAAGAAAATTGCAAACTTGTCGCCAGAAAGTGTTAAAACACCCTAATCTCCCCCATGCTCCTTTTCTCCGGCGTGGGTAGGTTTTCCGGTTGACGCTCTCCATCCGGCGATAGCATTCTCCGGCGTTCTCCCTCCGGTTAGTCTTGACTATCATAGTTTTTCATTCTGTGTAATTTTTATGTAATTGGAAGAGCTTAAAACTTGAACTGATTAAAGAAAGAGTGAAGATGGGACTATTAATTGTATGTAATTTGCATAATTTAATTTCCAGTGTTTTTTAGATCTGTATTACATTTGCATTCTTCTCAGAATAAAGCAATAGTAACCAAACTTATATGTTTTCTTTTGGAGCTTCTCAATGGAGTTAGATGTGGTACGAAGTTAAGAGTATGTTTAAGAAGAAATATTGCCTGAAAATTGAAACTGCACCTAGATATGTGGGAGCCTGGGTTGTTGTTTGATTATGGGTGTTGGCATTCATAGCTATTCTTTGGCTAAAGAAGTTCAGGTGGATAGCATATTTATATTTTTCATGAGGTCATAACAGAGTTTAAAACCAGCCATAGTGAATGGCTTTCTTGTCACCATATTCATGATTTGGAAGTGATTGGTGCAAATTTAAATGACACCATTTTCTAAACTGACGAGTGCGTAACCAAAAAATCAAATCATTTCTTTTTTATTTTAGTTTTAGTTTTAGTTTTTGTGAATTTCAAAAAGAAATGGTGATGATCTTTCATGTTTTGATTGATTGGTATTTTTCTTTCCGCGTGTTAATGATCAAATCTGCTGATAGGTTTTGTTAAAAATTTGCGAATTTAGATGATTTTGACTCAAAAGAAAGGATTTCTTTTCCCCAGCAGATTTTGAGGGGTAAAGGAAAGGAAATCAAGGGTCTTTATGATTAATCAAACCGATGCGAATCTTCCCTGTTCGCTGTCGATGAATGTTGCATTTGGAAGTCCAAGTGTTTCAGCACCAAGTGTAACCGGAGCCCGAGGAAACAGAGATAAGAAAATGACATTGGATAGGAAAATCGATGGTAATAATAATCTTTATACCATTGGTCTATCAAATTATAATTTTATCTTTTAGCAATATAGAAGTTTAAGGACCTTGACTCTCACCTAAACTATATTCCCATGGTTTTCTAGCACATGCTCGATGGTGAATCTATTCTCTTGATATCTTATGTGTTTGAGACCCCTTGTTGTTGTGGTTGCTGTTGTTTTTATTTTTGAATTCTGGTTGGATTGGCTATACGTATTTATTTCCTCCCACAAGTCTATTTGGGGTTAGTTTTTTTAGTGGAGGTTCGGCCAGATTTTCTATAAAATTTCCGATGGGATTATCCCTAGGAAGGACCCTTCAAATTTTTGGGAAGGATCTCAGGGGTGGACATGTCAGGATCCTTATGAGCTATCAAGAACCCAATGTGCTTTGATTATATACTCAATTTAAATTTTATTCTAGGTAGATTGTGCAGGCGTCTAGATGGTGCACAAATTAATATATAAAAAAGAGGTCTGCATGGATTTCAAACTAAAAAAGACAATTCAAGGTACAAGGATTGGCAATTGTTGTCAGTTTGAAAACATTAGGAAAGGGATGCTTCCGACCAAAACAGTTTTCTAATAGAGGTTTCTTTAATGACTATGAACTAGAAGATTGAAACATTGATGTTATATAGACTGAGTGGTAACTGGCAGATATATAGAGAAGGGTAAACTAAAGATAGAACTTTCTGTAGGGGGAAAAAAAAAACTCGATTGCTTCTGTATTATCATGTTGCATAAATAAAATAAAACACCTTTAGTTTTTTTTTTATTTTTTTTTTATTTNGCTTCTGTATTATCATGTTGCATAAATAAAATAAAACACCTTTAGTTTTTTTTTATTTTTTTTTTATTTTCACATCTTGCTTTTAATGTTTTGGGTGAAAAGCTAATGTCCTTGTTTCAACAAGAAACTTATCACTACATATTTTGGCAAGAATGTTACAGCATTACCTATTATCCAACCCCCTTCTTATATTTTATTTTATTTTACTCTTCTTTCTTTCTGCTTGTAATGTAGTTTATTCATGCACATACCAGGTGTGCTAGGATCATCCTACTGATAACATTGTAGAAAAACTCAAGAGGCAGTCAATGATCAAATGGACCATGAAGCTTTGGTTCTATTCCCTGCAAGACAATCTTCTCCAACTTCATTACCTGCCATTTAAACCCCTAGCTCTCTCAACCGATTTTCTACGCTCTCCTAAACTCTTCCAAACCTCCTCTAAATTTGGTGGAGATGCACAAAACACCGCCATTATAAGTTTTATTCCGAGCAACAGACCCACCTCCATTTCCTACTCTAAACTTTTATCACAATGCACTGCTTCCAAGACTGCAGGTGCAGGCATGGAAATCCATGCCCAGTTGATCAGGTTTGCATTATCTGAAGACCCGAATCTCAGGAACCATTTGATTAATTTCTACTCGAAGTGTAGGCGATTTAGGTATGCCAGGAAACTGGTCGAAGAAAGTAGAGAACCAGATTTAGTTTCTTGGTCTGCTTTGATATCAGGGTATGCCCAAAATGGGCTTGGTGCGGAAGCCCTTTATGCATTTTGTGATATGCACTTATTGGGCATTAAGTCTAATGAGTTCACCCTTCCGAGTGTCTTGAAGGCTTGCTCTATTAGAAAGGATTTGGGACTGGGGAAGCAGGTTCATGGGATAGCAGTAATCACTGGATTTGAGAGTGATGTTTTCGTTGCAAATACTTTGGTTGTCATGTATGCAAAATGTGGGGAGTTTGGGGATTCAAAGAGACTATTTGATGCCATTCCAGAACGTAATGTTGTTTCATGGAATGCATTGTTTTCTTGTTATGTGCAGAGTGATTTATGTGGAGAGGCCGTGAAATTGTTTCAGGAAATGATCATGAATGGGATAAGACCAAATGAGTTTAGTTTGTCTAGTATAATAAATGGCTGTACAGGTTTACGTGATGGTATGCAAGGAAGAAAAATTCATGGATACTTGATTAAACTTGGGTATGACTCGGATTCATTCTCAGCAAATGCACTAGTTGACATGTATGCCAAAGTAGGAGATCTAGAAGATGCGATTTCTGCTTTTCAGGAAATTGCACAGCCTGATATTGTTTCCTGGAATGCTATTATAGCTGGTTGTGTTCTTCATGAGGAACATCATTGGGCTTTAAAATTGTTTGGGGACATGAAAAGATCAGGACTACCTCCAAATATGTTTACCTTATCAAGTACTCTAAAATCTTGTGCTGCATTGGGGCTGAAGGAATTGGGAAGACAGTTGCACTCTGGCTTGATAAAGATGGATACAGAAGTAGATTTGTTTGTTGGTGTTGGACTAATTGATATGTATTCCAAGTGTGAGATGATGCGCAGTGCAAGGATGATTCATTGTTTGATGCCAAAGAAGGATTTGATTGCATTTAATGCTTTGATCTCTGGACATTCACAGAATGGGGAAGATATAGAAGCTTTGTTTCTTTTTGCTGATATGTACAAGGAGGGAATAGTCTTCAACCAGACTACTTTATCGACAGTCCTCAAGTCAGCAGCTAGCTTGCAGGCTATCAAGGTTTGCCAACAAGTTCATGCACTTTCTGTAAAATCAGGTATTCAATCTGATATTTATGTTCTAAACAGCCTTCTTGATTCATATGGAAAATGTAGTGAGATAGAAAATGCGGCAAGAATTTTTGAAGAATGCCCAATTGGAGATTTAGTGGCTTTCACGTCCATGATAACAGCATATTCTCAATATGGACAAGGTGAAGAGGCTTTAAAGCTATATTTGCAAATGCAAGATAAGGGGATCAAGCCTGATGCTTTTGTTTGCAGTTCTCTTCTAAATGCTTGTGCAAATTTATCAGCGTATGAACAAGGGAAACAGATCCACGTTCACATTCTGAAGTTTGGGTTCATGTCTGATGTTTTTGCTGGGAATTCTCTAGTTAACATGTATGCAAAGTGTGGGAGCATAGATGATGCAGATCGTTCCTTCAATGAGATAACAGAAAGAGGAATAGTCTCATGGTCTGCAATGATAGGAGGACTTGCTCAACATGGGCATGGGGAAGAGGCCCTACGATTATTTACTCAGATGCTAAAATTTGGTGTTTTGCCCAATCATATAACTTTAGTGAGTGTCCTTTGTGCATGCAATCATGCAGGTTTATTAAATGAAGCCAGAAAATATTTTGAATCGATGAAAGAGTTGTTTGGAATTGAACCTATGCAAGAGCATTATGCTTGCATGATTGATCTACTCGGCCGAGCTGGGAAATTAGATGAGGCAATGGAGCTCATGAATAAAATGCCATTTGAAGCAAACGCATCAGTTTGGGGGGCACTTCTTGGTGCTGCGAGAATTCATAAAAATATTGAGCTTGGTCGCCAAGCTGCTGAAATGCTCTTAGTTCTTGAGCCAGAGAAATCAGGTACCCATGTACTACTTGCAAATATCTATGCATCAGCTGGCTTGTGGGAACATGTGGCAAAAGTGAGAAGATTTATGAAAGATAGCAATGTGAAGAAGGAACCTGGAATCAGTTGGATGGAGATCAAAGACAAGGTACATACATTTATAGTGGGAGATAGAAGCCATTCTAGAAGCAAGGAAATATATGCAAAGCTTGAAGAGCTCAGTGACCTTATGAATAAAGCTGGCTATGTCCCAATGCTGGAGATTGACCTCCATGATGTGGAACAAAGTGAAAAGGAGCAGCTTTTATTACACCACAGTGAGAAGCTTGCAGTGGCCTTTGGGTTGATTGCTACTCCACCAGGAGCCCCAATTAGGGTGAAGAAGAACCTGCGTGTCTGTCCAGATTGCCATACTGCATTCAAGTTTATTTGTAAAATTGTATCACGGGAGATTATTGTGAGAGACATTAATAGGTTCCACCATTTTAAGGATGGCTCATGTTCTTGTGGTGATTATTGGTGATCTCTATAGAGAAATGAATTGCTGTTTAGTCAGATATACTTCCTATTTTCTGGCAAACAGAGGTAAACCAGGTTTTTTGTATTTCACCTGATGATAATTAATTAAATTGTAGAATATAATAAACAGAAAGTATTTCCATTGTAGAAATGATGTATTATTTCTTCTAGGGCTCATGTTCTTCCAAATGTCAAGAGCCAATAAAGATTAAGCTAGGATTATGTTTATGCTAGCTCTGCTAGTTTCAGGGAGAAGAACTTAACATTAGGTAATTTTGCCAGTTAGCACTACAAGAAACAGGTCTTTTGGTCGTGACACATAAAATTGGTTGTGACCAAAAGGTCATTTAGCCAAGGATAAAAACTCTTTAACTAAACCTGAAGAATTTCTCTTTTGTTATTTGTATCAGTTATTTTGAATTTTTAAAAAAGCTTTTCATAAATTTGTTTTCAGAAATAAACTTCATTTTCTCTCTCCTTGTGCCCTAGGTTCTCATACTCGGAGGCACTCCCATTGGAGACCATTCTTTCATAGGCTGGCTGAGCCAGCATCGGAATTGAGTTGTCATTGGAGTACATATGGTTGTATATCATGCCGGAGCAGAGCATCTCGCTGCATCTATTTCTTCTATAGGTTATGGTATTGGCTAACTGTTCCTTTGAATATTTTCACTTTTTCTTTGAGTCTATGCTTTCATCTCAGGCTCTGCAAATGCATGCTCATTCTAGTTTCAAGCTCTGCAATCTCTGCAATTCTGATTTATCAAGATTTCTAGTTTGGTGTAGATATACTTATACGCAAATGAAAGTAACATAGCTCTTGTCCTGATAATTCTATAAGAATTTTGGTGGATTGGTGATTATTTAGTTAGGCTTGATTCAGTAAGGCATAACACATAAACTTCTTTTCTTCTCTTTTCTTTTACTTGTGTTTAAAATAAACTTCTCTGCCATTATGCAAAGAGAGGCTGAGGTTGGAAACAAATTATTACTAAATTTAAGTTTTGGCCTTTCTACTTTGTCGTTATTTGTACATTTACATCTCAAATGAGGTCAAAATTGACATTTTCCTTTTGAAATATTATGGTGCAATTTTGTCTAGAAGATGCTAGATTTTCTTTTTGGTCTAATTAGAAGCAATTAACTAGCCTAGGTAGATTGAATGAAAAAGATGCTAGATTTAGTATGGTTCTGGTTTAGTTCCTGTGTTCCACATTTATATTTTTCTTAATTCCCAACACATTCATGGTTCAAAATTGCAATTGGGCAATACGAAATTTTCAAACTTATTAACTTTGTACACAGGATCTAATTGGAAGATCTTTTAAGAAATTTTGGGTACCCCAACTGTGCAACAAATGAATGCCATTATGGCAATAATCATGTGCTTTTAGTGAATTTTCTTTTCTTTCCTTTTTTTCTATGTATTCTAATGTTCATATTTAATTATTGCATTGTGAATTTTTCTCATTATGGATTCTCCGTTATAATATTTATTTTCATTTCCTTCAATAGGAAAATGTAAGATATCTACTTGGCATAAAGCATGGCAAAGAATGCTGTTGCAGACCCAGACCCTGAAAGTGAAGGTGCTCAATTTTATCTTCTACTGAGTTTCTCCCATTCAAGAGCTCTAAACTTTTTATGCCCTTCTTTGTTTCCTATCACCATAATCCAAAGTGGGAAAAAAATTTCAGTAAAGGAATGAAGTTAAGATGAGAGGTCCATGCATGATCTCTACGCTCATTTCCCAGCATTTAGGGATTAATTTTTGGTACGGTAATTTATGTGGCAAAAAGTAATAGTATGTCACTGAATATGTATAGTTGATTTTTGAATCTTAACAATGAAGCAATTCAATAGCTAATAACAAATAAAGAAAGACTTTATACTAAAATTATTAGATCAAGCTGATGTGGATCTGATTCTATATATATTTTTAGTTATGATAAAATGTTTGTAACATAATTCATTAATTCTTATTCATTATGTTTGAGATTTAACTAGATCCCCCAATCCCTCATAAGAAAAATAATAACAAATGGCGATGTTGAATTCAACAGCTAGCTACAGCTAGGACACAGCATGTTTTTGAATTATTTTCTTTATTAACCTTTTTATCAAGTTTCAAATATAATTAGAAATAAAACATAATTAATAGTTGAAAAAAAAAATACTATCAACTGGACCACCTGGCCTAAGCAGATATAGCAATGAATACCAAAATAGGCAGTCTTTGCCACTATTTCTTCAGATAATTAAAATAATTTATAATAGATAGAAACAGAAATTATGATTTGGTAGTAACTGTGAAGTGGCCAAGTTTTCTTGTGCACAGTAACTCCATGTAAGTCACACACTTTCGTTGTTTCCCAAGTAGTTGAATAGGATTCTAAATTCCAAATCTGTATCCAAAATAACATCATATACAAACTTCCATGCACATATATGGTCTCTCTTATGAATTCATCAAAAAATAAAAATGGTCTCTCTTATGCACAACTAAATTCTCTTAAATTTCTAGCTTTTTTACATGTAACATTTTGACTATCCTGGAGCTGGCTAGTTATGTTTTCCAGGAAACTTTTACCCAGAAAATTAATCAAGTCGATCATCAAGAAAATAAGTCAAAGGAGCAGGTATTCCAAGAACCCATATAATTATAAAGAGCTAATTGGTTGGGGGGAAGAGAGTAGCAAGAAGCATAAAGTTATAAGAAAAGGTTTTATTGGCATGTATGTGGGGGAAGAGCAGAAGAGATACCAAGTTCCCCTCAACTATCTATCCATTCCAACCCAACGCTCTATGGTTAAATCGCTACCACCTTATGACCTTGAAACTAAGATTGAAGGGCCTATTTTGCTATCCTGTACGCCGCAGTTTTTCGACCAGTTTTTAGATATTGCCAAAGAGCAAGTATGATCATTATCATCTGAGTTGTTTGTACGTTTAATTTTGTCAATTTTTATATACAAGTTTTTATATTTAGCCTAAAATATGAACATCACTGAATTCCACAGAAACTATACATAAAAACCATATACATATATATATATAATCACTTCTTCTACAATTGGTGTTGATCAATGGATTTGTTAAACTCTTTTTTTTTTTTTTTTGGATTTATTAAATTCCAGATATCCAATTTTTGACAGTACTCAATCATAGCATGCAACTAAATTCACCTCAAACAGTTACAAATTCTTTATAACTACGAATGCCTAATATTTTCAGGTTTTCCGTACAGGTGCAAACGAAATCCCTCAATCACTCATTGAATTCCTTGGAAATCCAAACTTCATTTTTTGTCAAGGTAAAAGTTAAACTAGATGCAAATAAACTTTGGTAGGATCAAGGGTGTATTCAGTTTAAGGCAAAGGATTCAAATGGTTGTCAAAGTAGTTTCTTCATAATTAGGATCATATATACGGTGAAGAAGCTTAAGCATACTACATAGAGATATTGGGAGGACAAAGATTAATTGGGTGATGACTGCGAGAGTGGGATGTGCTTGATAATATTGATGCTTGATCTTGCTTGGAATTGGATTTACTGAACAGGGAAAGAGTGTGCGTTAGGACTTTGATATGGTATTGAGTATATGAAAAATGACCAATTCCGCCAATGCCTCTCAACCTCCTCCTTCGTGCTTTCTGGTGCGCTGGAAGAAACAGTGCTTCGAAGCGATTTTCATCTATGCGCTTATCCTATACCTGTCAAAGTTGTTGAAACCCAGGGGTATATGCACACATATATATATATATATGGATAAATATATAATGGCCATGACTTAAATAGCTTCGTTGTATTTCTCTAATTATTGTTAGTTAGATGCATATTTATGTTTTCGATGAAAACCATTGTTCATGATTAGAATATCCTACCTTCTTTTGACTGCTTTTCTCATGAGCACATATGTTCTGCTGTGTTTTCTAAAACATATTTACTAGTTTAAATACAGTTAAATACTCATGAAAATCAATTAAATGATGTCAAGCTGGACAAGTAATTTATTTTTGTTTGTTTTAATATGTAATCCCATATTTACTAATAATTAATTAGTTATGCTAAATGTTACATTCCATACTCTCTAAAAGCATCTGAAAAGTCTATAATTCAATAGAAGTTTTCATTTTTTATCCACTTCCAAAATTCATTTGAAGTTTTCATTTTACACTACAAAATTGCAATTCCAAAGTTCTTATCTTACCCATTATCTTCTTTGTCCTCCTTTCTTTTTGTCTCTGGTTGCTTTTCTTATGGCTTGAAACATGAAATTAATTGCATTATAGAAACCAAATTTACAAAAAAGTTATATTTAATGAATGTTGGATGACGTTATGAACTAAAAGGTGGAATTGCTCATTCCTTAATTCACTGAATAATAACTTTAAAATTAGTACTGCTAGAATATAAAAAGATAAACGAAAAATATTGAAACGCTCTTACTGGAATTATTCTGAATATTTTTATGCCTGTAACGTTTGAAATTTTGATTTGAGGATAGGATGTTGAAAATGTAATTTCTGGACAAATATTTCTTTAATGACATTTTTATGCTAACCATGTAATTTAAGCACTTGTTTATTTAAATTTAGTATTATTTTTCATTTTACTCGCAATTAAAATACTAGTTAATAAACATGATGACTTTTATTAGTTTTTTACGTTGCCAATTTGATGAATGAATCTTTCTGTTTTTGAGTGAATTTTTCTAGTAGAGTCCAACCTTTCAAGATCATTCATTTCTTTAAAGTATTCTTTTTCTATGTCCTGCATAAAGAAAATCAACAAAACGAGTAGTTAAAATTAATATCGGTTTCAAAATAAATTTATTTCATCTATTATGTTTCTTTTTATCAGCGTTTTACTTGAATAGTTTGTCGGGAAAGCTTAGATATATAATAGGCATTTTGAGGTGGATGCTCTGTACTTAGCATTGGACATGTCCTTTGCATAGTAGGTTACTATGAAATGAAAAATGCGATGTATGAATACATATGTGTACGTGCGTGAATGTAGAATTTAATTCGGAAAGAAATATAAAAATTAAAACTAGTTTTAATACCTAAACTTGATAATAGAATTCTACAAAATGTTAAGAGACATTTCCAGATAGAAAAATATTTCATTTGAATGAGTTTTCCAAGCTATTCAATAGTTGTGTTCTTCGTCTCCTAAGATCCCACTACAAGAAATATTTGAAAAAATATTTTTATCAATTTTATATAGTAGAAGTAAAATTATTGAAAAGTGATTCAAGAGTATGAAAATGACCGTTTGCGAAACTCTTGCAGAAAATCCATTTCATTCTTATTGGGAATGACATAGTTCATATCTATCACAGTTTTGTCAAAAAACTCTTCAATATGTTCTATTTCTTTTTGATACTGCAATAACATTGTACATTTATGTATTCATTCTCTACTTAAAAAAATTGAATGGCTAAAAGCCTAAAATCACGTACCCAACTTATATCATTCGGTCGGTGTGTTATTGCATTTCTTGCAAAAACAATGTTGCCCTTTTTTGTGCGTTTGCAAACAGGCTTTTGTGCACAAGCAATTTGCGTGAATTTCTCCTCGTGTTGTCTTTTTCTCTAGTAATTTTAGTAACTTGTCTTTATTCTTATGTTCAATCACACATCAAAATTCCAAAAATTATTTTAGAAAATTGTGAATACAATTACTTTTATCTGTTGAACTCTTAAAATGTGGATACCTTCTAACAGAGGAAAAAACAATTTAGAGCGCAACCAACTCCAAAAAAATTCCTTATAAAATAAAAATTTCAAGTAATAATCAAGTTTATAATCATTTCTTAAGTATTTTCTTTTATATATTCATTCAATTGAAGTTATTTTTGTCATATATTAATTATATTTACCACCTCATTCATAATAATAATAATTTTTTTAACAGGAATATCATATTAATGGATTACCAGTTGGAGGTTCAAAAACTTATTACAAAATTTTATCTCTAAATATTGGAATTATTAATGGAAAACCAAAACTACTAAATGTGGTTAGGATGTCAGATGATGATACAGTCTCTCGCATGCAGATATCTATCAAAACTTTGATTGAAAACTTACAGCTTTTTGTTCTAATGTTGACATCTTCAACTATCCAAAGCTTTTAGACTTTCGAAAGTTGAATGGCAATTGTACTTTAAAGTTAAAGCTTAATCAAACTCTAGTAATGTTACTTTTTCACACTATAAAATAATTAATGCTATAATTGCTAACATTTTGTTATTCTTTATATTTTGGTGCTGTGTGAATTTTAAGAAACTCTACTTTGACTTTTTCTTGCTTCTCCACGAAGACGAAAAGTTCAACATCAGATCTTTGTGGTATTTAAATTCTCACTATGGAAATGGATAACAAAAGATTTAAGTATCACATTTTAAGGGTTCAACAGATAAAAGCAATTGTATTCACAATTTACTATAATAACTTCTAGAGTTATTATATGCAATTGAACACATAAAGAAAGACAAAGAAGTCACTAAAACAACTAGTGAAAAAAAGGACACAAGGAGAAAGTCACTCAAGTTGCTAGTGCACAAAAGCGTGTTTGCAAATGTACAATGAAGGGCAACATTGTTTTTGCAAGAAATGCAATAACGCACAACCTGAATTATATAAGTTGTGTCCGTGATTTTAGACTTTTAGCCATTCAAATTTTTTTACGTAGACAATAAATACATAAATGTATAATGTTATTGCAGCATCAAAAAAAAATAGTAGAACATATTGACGAATTTTTCGACAAAACTATGATAGATATGAATTATGTCATCCGCAATAAGCATGAAATGGATTTTCTGCAAGAGCTTCGCAAACGGCCATTTTCATACTCTTGAATCACTTTTCAATCATTGTACTTTCTACTATATGAAATACATGATAAAAAGATTTCTTCAAATATTTCTGCTAATGAGATCTTAGGAAATGAAGAACACCTATTGAATAGCTTGGAAAACTCATTCAAATGAGATATCCTTCTGTCTGGAAATGTCCTAACATTTTGTAGAATTCTATTATCAAATTTACGTATTAAAACTAGTCTTGATCTTTATATTTCTTTGCGAATTAAATTCTACATTCACGCACCTACATATATGTACTCATACATCACATTTTTCTCAATTAGTGTTAAATAGTAACCTATTATGCAAAAGACATGTCCAAGGCTAAGAACATAGCATACACCTCAAATGCCTATTCTATATCTAAGTTTGCCCGATAAGCTATTCAATGAAGATGCTGATAAAATAAAACAAATAAAACATAATAGATGAAAGGAATTTACTTTGATACCGATATTAATTTTAATTACTCGTTTTGTTGATTTTCTTTATGCGGGACAGAAAAAAAGAATACTTCAAAAAAATGAAAGATCTTGAAATGTTGGAATTTCTACTAGAAAAATTCACTCAAGAACAGAAAAATTCATTCATCAAATTGGTAACGTAAGAAACTAATAAGAGTTATCATGTTTATTACCTAGTATTTTAATTGAGTAAAAAGAAAAACACTGAATTTAAATAAGCAAGTGCTTAAATTACCTGGTTAGCATAAAAATGTCATTAAAGGAGAATTTGTGTAGAAATTACATTTGCAAAATCCTATCCTCAAATCAAAATTTCATAAATTACGCTACAGGCATAAAAATATTAAGAATAATTACAATAAAAACTAGGAGTGTTCATTGGTTTGAAACCGATCTATTTTGAAAATAACCAATCCGATCCAATTAGTAATTGATTTTAGTTATTTCAATCCGATCCGATCTATACATCAAATCAAATCCAATTAGTAATTGGATTGAATCGGTTTGGTTAATCGATTTGGCTTTGATTTTTATTTAATTTTTTTAAGATTTTTTGACATTTAATTTTTGAACCTTTTTACCTTGAATATTTAATATTTAAGCTATTTTATTATGCCAAAAAACTTGTTTGACTTAAACTTTGTTTAAAAAAAAAATTCAAAATCTAACACATAAATGATTGAAAAAAAATTACGCTTATTTAAAAAATGATTGGAGAGAGAGAGTTCGAGAATAAAGATAATCCCCTAAATTTTATCTAAAAAATGATTGAGTGTAGGTAGATTCACATTAAAATAGTGAATCTACTAATAAAAACAAGTCCTCTAATAAAAAAAATATTTTTAAAAAAATTAAAAAATAATCAGTTTGGTTTCTATCAGCTATATTGTTTTTGACTTTAAAAACCAATCCGAACCAGTACAATGGTCAAAACCGATCAAATTCAATAACACTAAAATAACCGATCCAAAAAAGTTGGATTGGATTGGTCGATTTAATCGGTTAGTCGATTTTTTTGCACACCCCTAGTGAAAACGTTTCAATATTTTTTGTTTATCTTATTATATGCTAGCAGTACTAATTATAAATTTATTATTCAGCGAATTAAAGATTTGAAAGAATCGAATGAGCAATTCCACATTTTAGTTCACAAGGTCATCCAACATCCGGTAAATATAACATTTTTGTAACTTTAGTTTCTATAATGCACAATTAATTTCTTGCTTCAAGCCATAAGAAAAGCATATCTTGTTCTTCCTCAATCTCAAAGGCAAAACTAAAGTTTTTGCACAATGAAGGTTGTTTCAACCAGAGACAGACAAAAAGAAAGGAGGACAAGGACAAAGAAGAGAATGGGGAAGATGCAAACTTTGGAATTGCAGTTTTGTAGTGGAAGATGAGAACTTCAAATGAATTTTGAAAGTGAATAGAAGATGAGAACTATTGAATTATAGACTTCTCGGATCTTTTAAGAGAGTATGGAATGTAAAATTTAGCATAACTAATTAATTATTAGTAAATATGGGACTGCATGTTAAAACAACAAAAATAAATTACCTGTCCAGCTTGACATCCTTTAATTGATTTTCATGAGTATTTGACTGTATTTAAACCACAAGAATAAAAATGTTTTAGAAAACACAGCAGAACATATGTGCTCGTGAGAATGAGAAAAGCAACATAAATATGCATCCAACTAACAATAATTAGAGAAATACAACGAAGCTATTTAAGTCATGGCAACTCTACAAGAGATGATGATGTCAAAACAAGCACTTGGACAAGCCAACTTGCCCGTCTCTAAGTTTGCCAAACACACAACCTCTCCATGCCACAAATCACATACATGCAGCAAGATTAAAAATAAAATAAAAATGTTTTATCTGCCTAATAATCAACAAAGTTTATAAACCCATAAGCCACAAATTTTAACTAGACAACAATCATAGAACAAAGAAGGATGCTCACTGTTTAAAAAAAGTAAATGAAGGATATATGTTAAGCTAAATATGAAATGCCAAGTTGGAACTCGTGAGAACGATCAGCAAAGAGTGAAACCAAATATGTAAATGCACAAAGGGAAAAATGGCAACTCTAGCATCATATTTGGGCACCAGCTCTACAGAAACAAGCACACAAAATAGAACTTCAAAAAATACTCCAACATCTGAAACATTTTTCTTCTGAAATGATTCTACTAATCAGATTAATAAAGATTATATTTGGGATGTACAAATATTCAAAGGTAAAAACAATAGAATAAAATAAACTACCTTTTTGGAGCCGTCATAAACAGTTATATCAATTCATCAGATGTAAGAACACCATCCTAGAAAAACAAACATCTTATATTCATCGGACATGTCAAATTAAAAAACAGGACAGTTGCAAAATGAAACAAGACAAACATTATCACCGTCAAACTGGTTAAAGATCCATGTTAGAAAATCGATGGCTTCATAAGACAGCTCCACAGTCTGCACACATACCGCAAGTTGACAACTATAGTAAGACTAAGCAATTCCTAAAAGAGACAGGTTCAAACAAAATGACACTACCTGATAGGGTGTTTCACTCATTGAACATGAGATGAGATCATCTAAAAGTTCTAACTCATAATTGTATCCAAATTGCCTCAGGACAGTCCACACGGCATCATAATTCTCAAGTCCAAAGAGATATGAAACGAATTCTATAAATTGCTCGAACGGAATATTATCCACAATATTTGTTAGAATAGACCTATGTTGAAACTTCTCAAGCAACTTTAAACCAAAACATTTCTCCTGTAAGTTGGACCAAAGGGAAAAGTATCAAAAGATTAATTATGTGGCCGAATGATAGAACACTTGGTAAAAATTAAAAAAGGAAAAGCCTATGACCTTAAATTTGTTAAAATCTTCAGCTTTGATAAAACCATCCTTTATCATAGTCAAAAAGAAAAAATATCCTCAACAAGGCCCGATGAAGTTTGGAATTTTTCTCATATTCCAGTCCATACAATTCCACCCTTGGGGCAAGCAAAAGATTTTGTGCCAGATTAAAAACCTCATCAATCTGCAAACACAAAAATGAAACAGCAAACAATACATTGTCTTAGCCTTAGAAAAACAAGTAATGCCTTATAATTCAAGAATAAAAGAGAAACACGCTTACCGTATTGAAGGAATGGTATATCCCATGCATGCACTCGAGTGTCGTAGCACAGCAGAGGAAGATATCCACAACTTTCCCATCTGTAATAAGATCGCCGAACTCTGTATTTATGATATCATCATAAGAATCGTTATCAAGTAAATCCCATTTACAACCAACCACTTTATGAAATAAAGTGAATATGAATTAATAAACAAATACTTTTAGTCGTTGAAGTCCAGGAATCCAATGATCACCCAATGAAAAAAGAGATTTTAGATTATCAGCCTCATTCAACTCTTCATCGGTCTCTTCATCAGCCTGCTGCTTCAACTCCTCAGTATTCTCTTCATTAGCCTGCTTGAACCTCTCAGATTTAAATTCAAAAGTAAGCACAATTACATCAGCCTGCTTCAACTTCTCAGCATTCTCATCAAGGCCACTGTTTGAGAAAAAAATATAAAAAGTAAATATTTTATATATATATATATAGTATATATTTGCATATGCCCCTGGTTTCAACAACTTTGAAGGGTATAGGATAAGCGAGTGGATGAAAATCGCTTCGAAGCACTGTTTCTTCCAGCGCAACGGGAAGCACTGTACTGAGAGGAGGAGGTTGAGAACTTGAGAGGCATTGGCGGCGGATGACCGCAACCCATAACCCTAAAATACAATACTAAAACCCTTAAAACTTTTTGTCTTGTCACTGTAGTCCTTAAAATGTATGTTATTACATTTTGGTCCTTAAAACTATTTTTATTAGTCTACAAATTTTATTAATTTTGAAATGTGCAATTCATGCAACGTGCAGAGATCTTACAAGCTTGCTTAATTTTATAATTTTGTTGTTCCATGCTGCAGTAAATAGAGGCACTGCACTTTTCACCAAAAAAAAATAGAGGCACTGCACCTTTCAAAATTGCTAAAATTAGTTTAAGAGGAAATGCAAAAAAAAAAAAATTGAAGGACCAAAGTGCACAATTAAGCATAATTCATGTACTAAGAGTGCCAATTATCCTATTTATAATAACTTTCTTAGAGACTTCGGATGCTATTGAATTTTTATTCCATTTACATAAATTAAATTTCATTATCTTCTCCAAAATACATAATCAGCGAAGCTTTAAAACATTAAATTTCATACACCCAATGATTTAAATTATTATTAGAAGGGCAAATCTCAAAATATTAATAATAAATAAGAAAGAGACAATTTTAAATCTGTAAACAGCAAATTAAATACAATAATCTCGTAATAAGCAAAAGAGCAATGGTTATTGCCTTCTCACTTATCTATTATAAACAAAAAGTCAAAAACTACAACATCACAATTAGCCAAATCCTCATTCCCAAGTACGTCAATTGTATCTTCAGGGAATTCTTTTTAACACAATAATCTTTGTTCCCTGCAAAAATACCCAAGATATTGAGGTTTTATTACTCTCTTCGATACGTAGTTTGGTTTTTTTATTGATGACATTCATAATTCAAGTTTCCATTATCATTATACTCATAATTTGGTTTTTTATTGATGATTTTCTTAAACAATGGATTTGGAAACTTTAGGTGCATTTGATTTTCAATTAGAATTCGAAAGAAGAAACAAATCGTAATTGTATTATTATTTGAATCCTAGAAAAGAGGTTGAACTCTGAAGCTAAGCAACAGCTTCTGTTATTAGACATAGATTGACTTGATTTTTCAATGTTTAGCATGTTGCGGAGATTCTTTATAGCATTTTTAATGGAATGTGGATTGCTAAAATTGACATGCCATATAAGCAAATATAAACATTGTTTTGAAAAAATACACTCCAATGGTAATGTCTAAAATGAATGTCGAGCTGACGTGGCCTAGACATTGTCTAGAAGAATGTCTACTTCTGGAGGCTATGTCAGACATTGTCAAGATTCCTAAAATGTAAAATTTACCTTAAAAGTCTAATTTATTCAAAAACTAAAAATATTTAATAAAATATATTATTAATTAATAATCATAAATAGTTTTTGTGCACGTTACCATTGGAGAACAATTTTTAAATTGAATGTGCATTTATGCCACATAAATTTAAACAATGTCTATTTTTATGCCACATATACAGCAATCCACATTCACCATTGGAGATGCTCTTATGACAACCAAATCGTGATTTGAGACACAAAAGCTTATCGAGGAAGTTGTTACCTATTTAAAAAAGATAGGGCTTCTCAAAAAAAATTTGCTAAGTTTGGGTTCAATAATGTTCAGGTCAGTAGCTTCGTCTAGCTCTATGGCGAATGTAAGGGAGTTTAACGAATTCAAATAGTTTTATTGGTATACCTCCATGTTATAAGATAGCTTAAACATGGATCCTTAATTTTTTTTTATATGGTATTGTAAAATATTAGAGTATATGAAGTTAATTGTCTCATGTCCATGCCATTCAAAAAAATTTAAACAATAAGTGCTAGCAATATCCATATAGCCATGGCAATTAAACTAGGCACCTGCCCCAAACGTTATTCGATCAAGGATTTGTTACAAAAATTTTAGCCACAAATATTGGAATTGTTAAATTGTTAATGGACATGTTGGCGAAAAATTGGAAGATCTTCTAGCAAAGAACAACACTATTTGGAGTGCACCCAGCCCAAAAAAAAAGTACTTTATAAAATAAAAGTTTCAAGTAATAATCAGGTTTGTAATCATTTATTTTCATCTATTTATTCGTTCAATTGAAGTTCTTTTTGTAATATATTAATTATATTTACCACCTTATTCAAAATAATAATAATATATATATTATTTAACAGGGATATCATATTAATGAATTATCAGTTGAAAGTTCAAGAACTTCTTACACAAATCTAAAACATTATTTGGAGCGCATCCAGCTCCAAAAAGAAGTACCTTATAAAACAAAAGATTCAAGTAATAACCAGGTTTGTAATCATTTCTTTTCTTCTATATATTCATTCAATTGAAGTTGTTTTTGTAGTATATTAATTATATTTACCACCTCATTCATAATAATAATAATATTTATATTTTTTAATAGGGATATCATATTAATAGATTATCAGTTGGAGGTTCAAAAACTTGTTACAAAAATTTAAAAAACTATTTGGAGCGCACCCAGCCCCAAAAACAATTATCTTATAAAACAAAAGTTTCAAGTAATAATCAAGTTTGTAATCATTTATTTTCTTCTATATATTCATTCAATTGAAGTTGTTTTTGTAGTATATTAATTATATTTACCAACTCATTAATAATAATAATAATAATAATATATTTTTTAACACGGGTATCATATTAATTGATTATCAGTTGGAGGTTCAAGCACTTGTTACAAAAATTTTAGCCACAAATATTGGAATTGTTCAATTGTTAATGGACACGTTGGCGAAACATTGGAGGATCTTCTAGCAAAGGAAAACACAATTTGGAGCGCACCCAACCTCAAAAAAAAGTACCTTATGAAACAAAAGTTTCAAGTAATAATCAGATTTGTAACCATTTATATTTTCTTCTATATATTCATTCAATTAAAGCTGTTTTTGTAGTATATTAATTATATTTACCACCTCATTAATAATAATAATAATATATATTTTTTTAACAGGGATATTATATTAATGGATTATCAGTTAGAGGTTTAAGGACTTATTACAAAAAATTTAAAAACTATGAGCGCACCCAGCCCCAAAAACAATTACCTTATAAAACAAAAGTTTCAAGTAATAATCTGGTTTGTAATCATTTCTTTTTTTCTATATAATCATTCAATTGAAGTTGTTTTTGTAGTATATTAATTATATTTACCACCTCATTCATAATAATAATAATAATATATATTTTTTAACAAGGATATCATATTAATGGATTATCACTTGAAGGTTCAAGAACTTGTTACAAAAATTTTAGACACAAATATTGGAATTGTTAAATAGTTAACGGACATGTTGGCAAAAAATTAAGGATCTTTTAGCAAAGAAAAACACTATTTGGAGCGCACCCAGCCCCAAAAAATAGTACTTTATAAAACAAAAGTTTCAAGTAATAATCAGGTTTGTAATCATTTATTTTCATCTATTTATTCGTTCAATTGAAGTTGTTTTTGTAGTATATTAATTATATTTACCACCTCATTCAAAATAATAAAATAATAATAATATATATTTTTTTAACAGGGATATCATATTAATGGATTATCAGTTGGAGGTTCAAGTACTTGTCACAAAAATTTAAAACATTATTTGGAGCGCACCCAGCTCCAAAAAGAAGTACTTTATAAAATAAAAGTTTCAAGTAATAATAAGGTTTGTAATCATTTCTTTTCTTCCATATATTCATTCAAATGAAGTTGTTTTGTAGTATATTAATTATATTTACCACCTCATTCATAATAATAATAATAATCTATATATTTTAATAGGGATATCATATTAATGGATTATCAGTTAAAGGTTCAAAGACTTGTTACAAAAATTTAAAAAACTAGTTGGAGCGCACCCANTTCTTTTCTTCTATAAATTCATTCAATTGAAGTTGTTATTATCGTATATTAATTATATTTACCACCTCCTTCATAATAATATATATATATATATTTTAACAGGGATATCATATTAATGGATTATCAGTTGGAGGTTCAAGGACTTGTTACAAAAATTTTAGCCACAAATATTTGAATTGTTAATGGACGGGTTGGTGAAACATTGGAAGATCTTCTAGCAAAGGAAAACACGATTTGGAGCGCACCCAGCTCCAAAAAGAAATACCTTATAAAACAAAAATTTCAAGTAATAATTAGGTTTGTAATCGTTTCTTTTCTTCTATATATTCATTCAATTGAAGTTGTTTTTGTAGTATATTAATTACATTTACCATCTCATTCATAATAATAATAAGATATAGTTTTTTAACAAGGATATCATATTAATGGATTATAAGTTGAAGGTTCAAGGACTTGTTACAAAAATTTTAGCCACAAATATTGGAATTGTTAATGGACATGTTGGTGAAACATTGGAGGATCTTCTAGCAAAGGAAAAAACTATTGGAGCACACCCAGCTCCAAAAAGAAGTACCTTATAAAACAAAACTTTCAAGTAATAATCATGTTTGTAATCATTTTTTCTTCTTCTATATATCCATCCAATTAAAGTTGTTTTTGTAATATATTAATTATATTTACCACCNTATTTTTTTCTATATATTCATTCAATTGAAGTTGTTTTTGTAGTATATTAATTATATTTACCACCTCATTCATAATAATATATATATTTTTAACTGGGATATCATATTAATGGATTATCAGTTGGAGGTTCAAGGACTTGTTACAAAAATTTAAAAAACTATTTGGAGCGCACCCAGCCCCAAAAATAAGTACCTTATAAAACAAAAGTTTCAAGTAATAATCAGGTTTGTAATCATTTCTTTTCTACTATATATTCATGCAATTGAAGTTGTTTTTGTAGTATATTAATTATATTTACCACCTCATTCATAATAATAATAATAATAATATATTTTTTTAACAGGGATATCATATAATGGATTATCAGTTGGAGGTTCAATGGCTTATTACAAAAATTTTAGCCACAAATATTGGAATTGCTAAATTGTTAATGGACATGTTGGCGAAACATTGGAGGATCTTCTAGCAAAGGAAAATACTATTTGGAGCGCACCCAGCCCAAAAAAGAATTATCTTATGAAACAAAAGTTTCAAGTAATAATCAAGTTTGTAATCATTTCCTTTCTTCTATATATTCATTCAATTAAAGTTGTTTTTGTAGTATATTAATTATATTTACCACCTCATTCATAATAATAATAATAATAATAATATATATTTTTTTAACAGGGATATCATATTAATGGATTATCAGTTGGAGGTTCAAGGACTTGTTACAAAAATTTAAAAAACTATTTGGAGCGCACCCAGCCCCAAAAAGAAGTTACTTATATAACAAAAGTTTCAAGTAATAACCAGGTTTGTAATCATTTCTTTTCTTCTATAAATTCATTCAATTGAAGTTGTTATTATCGTATATTAATTATATTTATCACCTCATTCATAATAATAATATATATATATATATATATATTTTAACAGGGATATCATATTAATGGATTATCAGTTGGAGGTTCAAGGACTTGTTACAAAAATTTTAGCCACAAATATTTGAATTGTTAATGGACGGGTTGGTGAAACATTGGAAGATCTTCTAGCAAAGGAAAACACGATTTGGAGCGCACCCAGCTCCAAAAAGAAATACCTTATAAAACAAAAATTTCAAGTAATAATTAGGTTTGTAATCGTTTCTTTTCTTCTATATATTCATTCAATTGAAGTTGTTTTTGTAGTATATTAATTACATTTACCATCTCATTCATAATAATAATAAGATATAGTTTTTTAACAAGGATATCATATTAATGGATTATAAGTTGAAGGTTCAAGGACTTGTTACAAAAATTTTAGCCACAAATATTGGAATTGTTAATGGACATGTTGGTGAAACATTGGAGGATCTTCTAGCAAAGGAAAAATCTATTTGGAGCGCACCCAGCCCCAAAAAGAAGTATTTTATAAAACAAAAGTTTCAAGTAATAATCATGTTTGTAATCATGTCTTTTCTTCTATATATTCATTCAACTAAAGTTTTTTCTTGTAGTACATTAATTATATTTACCACCTCATTCATAATAATAATATATATATATATATATATTAGCAGGAATATCATATTACTGGATTATCAGTTGGAGGTTCAAGGACTTGTTACAAAAATTTTAGCCACAAATATTGGAATTGTTAATGGAAAACCAAAACTATTAAATGTAGACATGATGTCAGATGATGATAGAGTCACTCGCATGCGAATATTATTCAAAACTTTGATTTAAAAACTTACAGCTTTTCCTTTTAATGTTAATATCTCTGAGAGCATCTCCAATGGTTCTTTCTATTGGAGTCTATGTGGCAGAATAAATATAAATCATTCTTCTTATGTTGCACAATGTTTATTTAATAGACAATGTTTATTTAAAAATTTTCTCTAATGGTTGTGTTCAAAATAAACTAAAACTTATCTAAAAATTAATTAAAATTGATAAAAATAAATAAAATAATGAGTTAAACTGTCTAACAGACCTTCTCGATGTAGACAGTCTTCTAGACATATTCTATTTTTTTTATGCCACATCAGCTTAACAAACTATTTAGACAGAGTCATTGGATTAGATTTTTATATTAGTCTGTCTATTTATCTTATATGGCAAAGACTTTTGAATAATAAAAAGAGTCATTGAAAATGCTATGATTATCCAGATCTTTTAGTCTTTTGAAAGTGAACTGGCAATTGTCCTAGGTTTAATCTTAATCAAACTCTATTAATATTGTTACTTTTTCACACTATAAAATAATTAATGCTATAATCCCTAACATTTTGTTAATCTTTATGGTATATTTAGGTGTCGTGCGGATTTTAAAAAACTCTACTGCCACCCTTTCTTGCTTCTCCAAGAAGACAAAAAGTTCAACATTAGATCTTTGTGGCACTTAAATTCTCATTATAGACAACAAAGATTTAAGTATACACATTTTAAGGGTTCAACAGATAAAAGCAATTGCACTGATAATTTTCTGCAACAATTTTTTGAGTTTTTATGTGTGATTGAACACATGAAGAAAGACAAGAAAGTCACTAAAACTATTGGTCAAAAAGACGACACGAAGGAGAAAGTCACTCAAGCTGCTAGTGCACAAAAGCCTGTTTGCAAACACACAATGAGGGGAAACATTGTTTTTGCAAGAAATGCAATAGTGCACCACCCGGATGATATAAGTTGGGCACGTGGTTTTAGGCTTTTAGCCATTTAAATTTTTTTAATTAGACAATGAATACATAATTGTATAATGTCATTGCAGCATCAAAAGAAAATGGGAGAACATATTGAAGAATTTTTCGACAAAACTATTATAGATATGAACTCTGTCATCCGCAATAAGCATGAAATGTATTTTCTACAAGAGCTTTGCAAATAGTCATTTTCATACTCTTGAATCCCTTTTCAACAATTTTACTTTTCTACTATATAGAATACATGATAAAAATATTTCTTCAAATATTTCTTCTTAGTAGACAAAGAACAACTATTGAATAGCTTGGAATACTCAATTCAAAACTTTGATTGAAAAAATTTACGGTTTTTTCCTTCTAATGTCGATATCTCTGAATATCCAAATCTTTTAGACTTATGAAAGTGATTGACAATTGTATTTTAAAGTTAAATCTTAATAAAACTCTTATTGATATTGTTACTTTTTCACACTATAAAATTATTAATGTTATAATCGCTAGCGTTTTTATACTCTTTATGATATATTTAGGTGCCGTGCAAAATTTTAAAAAATAAACTTTCATCCTTTCTTGCTTCTCCAAGAAGGTGAAATTGGATCTTTGTCGTATTTAAATACTCACTATGGAGATGTATAGCAAAGATTTAAATAATCCACATTTTAAGGGTTCATCGGTTTAAAGCAATTGCATTGCCAATTTTATACAACAATTTTTGGATTTTTCAAGTGTGATTGAACACATGAAAAAATACAAGGATGTCACTAAAACTACTAGTAAAAAAGACGAGGAAAAAGTCACTCAAGCTGCTAGTGTACAAAAAGCTTTTTGCAAACCCACAAGAAGAGGCAACATTATTTTGCAAATAAAATGCAATAGCGCACCGCCCATATGATAAGGTTTTAGGCTTTTATCTATTTACTTTTTTTAATAATGGTAATGAATACATGACTGTATAATGTTTAATGTCATTGCATTATCAAAAGAAAGTCGAAAACATATTGAAGAATTTTTAACAAAACAATGATAGATATAAATCATGAATAGATTTTCCGCTAGAGCTTCGCAAACAGTAATTTTTATACTCTTGAATCTCTTTTCAATAATTTTACTTTTTTATTATGTAAAATACATGATAAAAATATTTATTCTAGTAGGATCTTAGGAGACGAAGAACAACTATTGAATAGCTTGGAGAAGTCATTCAAAGAAGATATTCTTCCGTCAGGAAATGTCCTAACATTTTGTACAATTCTATTTGCAAGTTTGGGTACTGAAACTAGTCTTAATATTTATGTTTCCTCATGAATTAAATTCTACATACACACACCTAACATATGTACTCATACATCACATCTTTCTTGGTGTGTGTTATAATAGTAATCTCCTGTGCAGAGGACATGTCCAAGGCTAAGAACATAATGCCTATTCTATATCTGAGTATGCCCGACAAGCTATTCAAGTAAGATGCTGACAAATCGAATCATAATAGGTGAAACAAATTCACTTTGAAGCCAATATTAATCTTAATTACTCGTTTTGTTGATTTTCTTTGTGCAGGACATAGAAAAGAATGCTTTAATTAAATGAATTCTACAAAATTATTGAAATGTTCTATGCCCGACAAGCCATTTAATTTTTTTTAATAATGATAATAAATACATAATTGTATAATGTACTTTGTTCTGTAGTAATATATATTAACAGTTGTCCCACAGTTAATTTAATAAAAAATAATTTTAAACATATTTGGATGTTACATATTCTAATTTCTCCTTGTGTAACAATCTTTAGATTATAATTTTCTTCTTTCCTAAAGGAGATTACCATGTTATATGCTAGTAAACTAGGTCTGCTTTAAAAAGTTTGTCATATTTGATTTATTTCTTTTTGTTTGCTTTATCCATGGAATTAAATGTATGCCTTTATAATTAGAATCACCCGATATATAAGTCCCGAACTTGCCTTTGACATGGAGCACTGTCCCGTTTGCTCTTGCTGTTATTGGCTTGCTGAAATTATCCCTAATCTATTATGCTGTTTTTTCTTTTGGTAAACCTATCATGTTGGTTCTTAGCTCTAGTTTTGTCCCTCTCATACAGATGATCTTGCTCTGAATATATTAATTTATTATTATTTTCATCTTCATTAATGTTTAACGACCTACATAATATTTGTTCCTCTTAGGTTTATAATCAATTGTACTAATGGAAAATAGAGACGACAAAGTTGAAGACTTCATAGATGACGAAGGTATAAGACTTTGTCGAATTCCATTCACTAAAAATGAAAAAGCTCGAAGCAGTATGATGTGGTTAAGAAATTTTTCAACGGATCAGTTCATAACACCCATAGGGATTGATGCTTCTTGTATGCTTGCTCCACATGTTGGTGAAACATAGGAGGATCTTCTAGCAAAGGAAAAAACTATATGGAGCACACCCAGCCCCAAAAAGAAGTACCTTATAAAACAAAAGTTTCAAGTAATAATCATGTTTGTAATCATTTCTTTTATTCTATCTATTCATTCAATTGAAGTTGTTTTTGTAGTATATTAATTATATTTACCACCGCATTCATAATAATAATAATATATTTTTCTAACAAGGATATCATATTAATGGATTATCAGTTAGAGGTTCAAGGACTTGTTACAAAAATTTTATCCACAAATATTGGAATTGTTAATGGACATGTTGGCGAAACATTGGAGGATCTTCTAGCAAAGGAAAACACTATTTGGAGCGCACCCAGCCCCAAAAAGAAGTACCTTATAAAACAAAAATTTCAAGTAATAATCAAATCATTTCTTTTCTTCTATATATTCATTCAATTGAAGTTGTTTTTGTAGTATATTAATTATATTTACCACCTCATTCATAATAATAATAATAATATATTTTTTTAACAGGGATATCATATTAATGGATTATCAGTTGGAGGTTCAAGAACTTGTTACACAAATTTAAAAAACTATTTGGAGCACACCCAGCCCCAAAAATAAGTTCCTTATATAACAAAAGTTTCAAGTAATAATCAGGTTTATAATCATTTATTTTCTTCTATATATTCATTCAATTGAAGTTGTTTTTGTAGTATATTAATTATATTTACCACCTCATTCATAATAATAATAATAATAATATATATGTATATATATATATATATTAACAAGGATATCAAATTAATGGATTATCAGTTGAAGGTTCAAAGACTTGTTACAAAAAAATTAGCCACAAATATTGGAATTGTTAATGGACATGTTGGCGAAACATTGGAGGATCTTCTAGCAAAGGAAAACACTATTTGGAGCACACCCAGCCCCAAAAAGAAGTACCTTTTATAAAACAAAAAGTTTCAAGTAATAATCAGGTTTGTAATTATTACTTTTTGTCTATATATTTGTTCAATTGAAGTTGTTTTTGTAGTGTATTAATTATATTTACCACCTCATTCATAATAATAATAATAATACATATTTTTTTAACAGGGATATCATATTAATAGATTATCAGTTGGAGGTTCAAGAACTTGTTACAAAAATTTTAGCCACAAATATTGGAATTGATAAATTGTTAATGGATATGTTGGCGAAACATTGGAGGATCTTCTAGCAAAGAAAAATACTATTTGGAGCGCACACAGCCCCAAAACGAAGTACCTTATAAAACAAAAGTTTCAAGTAATAATCAGATTTTAATAATTTATTTTCTACTATATATTCATTCAATTAAAGCTGTTTTTGTAGTATATTAATTATATTTACCACCTCATTCATAATAATAATAATAATATATTTTTTTAACAAGGATATCATATTAATAGATTATCAGTTGGAGGTTCAAGGACTTGTTACAAAAATTTTAGCCACAAATATTGGAATTGTTAAATTGGTAATGGACATGTTGGCGAATAATTGGTGGATCTTATAGCAAAGAAAAACACTATTTGGAGCGCACCCAGCCCCAAAAAGAAGTAATTTATAAAACAAAAGTTTCAAGTAATAATCAGGTTTGTAATCATTTATTTTCATCTATTTATTCGTTCAATTGAAGTTGTTTTTGTAGTATATTAATTATATTTACCACCTCATTTATAATAATAAAATAATAATAATATATATTTTTAACAGGGATATCATATTAATGGATTCTCAGTTGGAGGTTCAAGGACTTGTCACAAAAATTGAAAACATTATTTGGAGCGCACCCAGCTCCAAAAAGAAGTACCTTATAAAACAAAAGTTTCAAGAAATAATAGTGTTTGTAATCATTTCTTTTCTTTTATATATTCATTCAATTGAAGTTTTTGTAGTATATTAATTATATTTATCACCTCATTCATAGTAATAATAATAATAATAATAGTAATAAATATATTTTTTAATAGGGATATCATATTAATGGATTATCAGTTGGAGGTTCAAGGACTTGTTACAAAAATTTTAAAAACTATTTGGAGCGCACCCAGCCCCAAAAACAAGTATCTTATAAAACAAAAATTTCAAGTAATAATCAGGTTTGTAATAATTTCTTTTCTTCTATCTATTCATTCAATTGAAGTTATTTTTGTAGTATATTAATTATATTTACCACCTCATTAATAATAATAATAATATATTTTTTTTAACAGGGATATCATATTAATGGATTATCAGTTGGAGGTTCAAAGACTTGTTACAAAAATTTAAAAAACAATTTGGAGCGCACCCAACTCCAAAAAAAAGTACTTCATAAAACATAAGTTTCAAGTAATAATGAGGTTTGTAATCATTTCTTTTCTTCTATATATTCATTCAATTGAAGTTTTTGTAGTATATTAATTAAATTTACCAACTCATTCAAAATAATAATAATATAAATATTTTTAATAGGGATATCATATTAATGGATTATCAGTTGGAGGTTACAAAAATTTTAAAAACTATTCGGAGCGCACTCGTCTCCAAAAACAAGTATCTTATAAAACAAAAGTTTCAAGTAATAATCATGTTTATAATCATATATGTTCTTCTATATATTCATTTAATTGAAGTTGTTTTTGTAGTATATTAATTATATTTATCACCTCATTCATAATAATAATAATAATAATAATAATAATATATATTTTTTTAGCAGGGATATCATATTAATGGATTATCAGTTGGAGGTTCAAAGACTTGTTACAAAAATTTTAGCCACAAATATTGGAATTGTTAAATTGTTAATGGACATGTTGGCGAAACCTTGGAGGATCTTATAGCAAAGGAAAACACTATTTGGAGCGCACTCAACCCCAAAAAGAAGTACTTTATTAAACAAAAGTTTCAAGTAATAATCAGGTTTGTAATCATTTATTTTCTTCTATATATTCATTCAATTAAAGCTGTTTTGTAGTATATTAATTATATTTACCACCTCATTCATAATAATAATAATATATTTGTTTAAGAGAGATATCATATTAATGGATTACCAGTTGGAGGTTCAATGACTTGTTACAAAAATTTAAAAAACTATTTGGAGCGCACCCAGCCACAAAAACAAGTAACTTATAAAACAAAAATTTCAAGTAATAATCTGGTTTGTAATCATTTATTTTCTTCTATATATTCATTCAATTGAAATTTATTTTTCTCCTTTTAATTGATTCGATTAGCAATCAAAAGTAACTTAGATGTGCAATGGCTTTATCCACTTCAGCAATGGTTTTATATTGTTTGTACATTTCACATGCAGTTTTTGAACTAAGGCATGTTTGATCCTTTTAGTATTGACGAAATTATAATTTAATAGATTTTAATATGATGATGTAGCCATCTAATACGTACAATGTCAGCATTCAAAGTATACTCCATTTCTGTCTCTCTAAGTGTGCAATGTGCCCTCTTTTGGGGATTGCAGTATGCAACAATCGAGCAACTACTGCCTATTTTCCTTTATTTGCCGAAGGATGAGTTTCCTGATGTGCAGTTGAATATTTTTAGCAAGCTCGATCAAGTCAACCAGGTTTTAAGAAGTTTTTAAGTTTGTATTCATTTATTTATTAGCCAAGATAAGTCTTAGATGACAATCATGTTTTGCAACTGTTTATGTTTCTACAAGGATATTGGCCATTGAGCTTACATGCCAGATTATTATGTTGCCCAAAATCTTTACATGGCGTTATGTTTTCTTAGGCAGGTGTCTGTGTCTATCCCTTCCTAGTGCCTACTTATAGGTGTCGCTTAGGCAGTAATTTTATTATTTGTTTACATTAAAGCTAGTTATACGGAGAAATTGGACAAACTGGGCTATATATTTTTTGACTACAGATTACTACCAATTGATAGTGAGTGGTGATGGGCCTTTGACATAATTATCTTTTTTTATAAAATTACCTGTGGGACAACTGTAAATATATATTACTACAGAACAAAGTACATTATATAATTATGTATTTATTATCATTATTAAAAAAAATTAAATGGCTTGTCGGGCAGAGAACATTTCAATAATTTTGTAGAATTCATTTCATTAAAGCATTCTTATCTATGTCCTGCACAAAAAAAATCTTCAAAGTGAATTTGTTTCACCTATTATGATTCACTTTGTCAGCATTTTACTTGAATAGTTTATCGGACATACTCAGATATAGAATAGGCATTATATTTTTAGCTTTGGACACGTTCTCTGCACAGGAGGTTACTAATATAACACACACAAAGAAAGATGCGATGTATGAGTACATATGTTAGGTGTGTGTATGTAGAATTTTAATTCAGGAGGAAACATAAAAACTAAGACTAGTTTTAGTACCCAAACTTGCGAATAGAATTCTACAAAATGTTAGGACATTTCCTAACAGAAGAATATCTTATTTGAATGACTTCTCCAAACTATTCAATAGTTGTTCTTCGTCTCCTAAGATCCTACTAGAAGAAATATTTTTATCATGTATTTTACATAATAAAAAAGTAAAATTATTGAAAAAAGATTCAAGAGTATAAAATTACTGTTTGCGAAGCTCTAGCGGAAAATCTATTCATGATTCATATCTATCATTGTTTTGTTAAAAATTCTTCAATATGTTTTCGACTTTTTTTTTATAATGCAATGACATTAAACATTATACAGTCATGTATTCATTACCATTATTAAAAAAATTAAATAGATAAAAGCCTAAAACCTTATCATATGGGCGGTGCGCTATTGCATTTTATTTCCAAAATAATGTTGCCTCTTCTTGTGGGTTTGCAAAAAGCTTTTTGTACACTAGCAGCTTGAGTGACTTTTTCCTCGTATTTTTTACTAGTAGTTTTAGTGACATCCTTGTATTTTTTCATGTTTTTCAATCACACTTGAAAAATCCAAAAATTGTTGTATAAAATTGGCAATGCAATTGCTTTAAACCGATGAACCCTTAAAATGTGGATTATTTAAATCTTTGCTATACATCTCCATAGTGAGTATTTAAATACGACAAAGATCCAATTTCACCTTCTTGGAGAAGCAAGAAAGGATGAAAGTTTATTTTTTAAAATTTTGCACGGCACCTAAATATATCATAAAGAGTATAAAAACGCTAGCGATTATAACATTAATAATTTTATAGTGTGAAAAAGTAACAATATCAATAAGAGTTTTATTAAGATTTAACTTTAAAATACAATTGTCAATCACTTTTAGAAGTCTAAAAGCTTTGGATAGTCAGAGATATCGACATTATAAGGAAAAAACCGTAAATTTTTCAATCAAAGTTTTGTATTGAGTATTCCAAGCTATTCAATAGTTGTTCTTTGTCTCCTAAGAAGAAATATTTTTATCATGTATTCTATATAGTAGAAAAGTAAAATTGTTGAAAAGGGATTCAAGAGTATGAAAATGACTGTTTGCGAAGCTCTTGCAGAAAATACATTTCATACTTATTGCGAATGACATAGTTCATATCTATAATAGTTTTGTCGAAAAATTCTTCAATATGTTCTCCCATTTTCTTTTGATGCTGCAATGACATTATACAATTATGTATTCATTGTCTAATTAAAAAAATTTAAATGGCTAAAAGCCTAAAACCACGTGCCCAACTTATATCATTCGGGTGGTGCGCTATTGCATTTCTTGCAAAAACAATGTTTCCCCTCATTGTGTGTTTGCAAAGAGGCTTTTGTGCACTAGTAGCTTGATATAAAAAATGAGTTTAACTCTCTACATTTGTAGAGCCAAGCTCTATTATTCATTTTAAACTTTTATTTTGAAAAGTGCATTGGATCTATGAAAAAGAGATATAACTCTTTAAAATACAAAATATGAAACTTTTAAAGAGTCCACTGGAGCATCTCCAATGATACTTTTTATTTTATAGAGCATAATTTTTAAAATAAAAAGCATATTTAATAATTTTATAAAATAAAAAGTGATTTTTTATTTAACTCCAGTGGTACTATTTATCACACTCTTTATTTTTCATTTTCTAATAAATAATAAATGCATAACATGAATATATAAAACATACAACCAACAAAATAATTTTATATGTATAAAAGAAAAAATATAAAATTAAATATAATTATAGTTATGCATTGAAAATTGCACAACAGTAAATAAAATGCATTAAAAGTTATATATAGAAAGTGAGTTTGGTTCTCCAAATTAAAGAGTCAAATCTCATTCTCTATTTTAACTTTTCATTTTATAAAATTTATTAAAATATCAAAAAGCTTAATTAATTTTTAAAATAGAAAAATTAAAGCTTTTAAATAGTACATTGGAGATAGTCTAAAAGTGTCAATTATCTTATTTATAATAACTTTCTTAGAAACTTTGCACGCTATTGAATTTTTATCCAATTTACATAAATCGAATTTTATTATTTTCTCCGAAACTCCAAAATACATAACCAGCGAGGCTTTAAAACATTACCCAATGATTTAAACTATTATTAGAAGAGCAATTCTCAAAATATTAATAACAAAATAAGAAAAAGTAAATTTCAAATCTGGAAACAACAAATTAAAGACAATAATCTCATAATAAGCAAAAGAGCTATGGTTACAACCTTCTTGCTTACCTATTATAAACAAAATGTCAAAAACTACAACAGCACAAACAGCCAAATCCTCATTTCCAAGTTTGTCAACTGTATCTTCAGGGAACTCTCTTTGACACAAAAATCTTTGTTCCATGCAAAAATACCCAAGATATTAAGGTTTAGACAAAACAAGTAAATTAACACAAAACCTTTAATTTCTATATATACATACACACATAATATATATAAATGTATAATTTTTTTCACTCTTCCAATAAATGAATCGCACAATTTATTCAAAAATCATAAGAGAAGAACCATTGTTCATAACCAATGACAGATACAATACAACTCAGTGATACACTTAGTCAATTATAATTAAAGAGAGGAAAAAGAGGAGTATTTTTGAAAAAAAAAAATCTATGGCAGCTGACATGGTAGATAAAATTATGTATTTTAAAATGATAGACTTTGAATATTAATTTAGATACCGTATAGACATCGTACAAAAAATCATTTATTGTATACGCTGATACGCACTAGCCAACTGATCAGCGCCACCAGAAATTGGTCAGTGGAACCAGGAAAAAGACAGAATTACTATGAGAAGGCGATCCAACGGAGAAGCCCAGCACCTAAGGCCCACTCGTATGACATTCAGACCCAGACAGTGAATCCACTTTAGTTGAGTCATTAGGCCAAGGCCTAATAGAGTGAGGCACATTAGCAGCCTTCCTCTGTTTCCTTTCCCAGAAGGAAAGGTTGCTTTCAACATCACCCCCAAAAAATCAGCAATTGATGAATCGGAGTGGAGCCCTACTTTTATTACCCTCCCAAGTCTACTGCTATAAAATATAAAATTAATTTCAAATGAAGTTTTATAAAATTTAATTTAAATTAAATATAGTATTTTAACTTTTTAATAATATATCTATAATTTTTATTCACGTATATAATTATTATTATATTCTAGTTCAACAGTTATTGAAAAATTAAAAAAAATATCAAATAAAAAATATAATAATACAAATATAATTTAAAAAATTTAATTTAATGTAGATCAAATTTAAAAAGCTTCAATTGTTATCGACCCTAATTTATATGCATTTATTGTATAATCAAGTATATTAAAGATTCCATGCAAAAGTGCAAACAAATCTTTTATAGTGAATAAAATAAACATACATGATACATTGAATAGAGATCAACTCTTCGAAGAGACGACACGAGTAGCAAATTGTTGCTAATTGATAAGAAAACTGTAAATTGTCATCCCCACCGCCAAGAAAATATGCCATTAGATCGTGCGATGCCTGCTTAACCTTCATCTGTGTTGAAAACTTGACCCTTTTGATATTATAATTAGTATATCAATATACTGCTTCCCATCTGGTCTAGCTTTTCCATGATATGTTTTGTAAGGAAGAGTGTGAGCTAGCTGTAATACTTATTGGATACAGTTTCCAGATGTTTCCAACCACAATTTGCCACATCATACATGCACCTTTTAACAATACTTGTCATCTATATATCAAGCAAATTGAAAACTCAAAATGAGGCAATGATATGGAAATCTCTAATTGTCTTATAAAAAAGAAATAATGTCATAATTAAAAATATCACCTGATCCAATATCATGAGTCATTGACGATTAGATTCAAAAGCCAATAATGGGGTTAATGGCAATGGGGTCTATAACCCTAAGAACCTTTACCAAACAGCTTTAAACAAAAACCCAACTTCTTTCCAAGGTCAGCACCAGTGTGGGAGAGCAGTGGAGGACCTCTTTAATGCCAGTTTTTCCATCTATGGCCCATTACACATAAAACTTGTTTAGGAATTGCTCATAAAAGATTGAATGGAAGCTGGCCACCTTTTCTAATTAAGTCTCTTTCATACTCAAAAGATCAAAAAATAAAAATAAAAAAATGGAATGCACTTGACAGTTTTATGGGTCAGGAGGGCTCTTTAATAATTATAGGCTGGGTTTGGTCTACCACCTTTCTAGCTTTAATTTATTTTTTTCTCTCTCTATCTCTCATTCTTTTTTCCTCCTTCATTTTCACTTCTTCTTTTTTCCTTGTTATGGGAGCTACAAACACATGGGGCATTAAAGTAGCAGTACCTCTAATTCCATATTTCCATATCAATTTCAAACCTAACCCTAATTAAGAATGATAAGATTTTTTTGGTACATATATAAATACAATCTATATAGGAACACCTATTCAAACCCAACCAAAGTTTGGACTTTGATTGGTTTTGATAATTAAGTTGTCATTATGATTTCATGATCACTTCCAATCCACTTACAGAGGAAATTTATATCAAAAGAATAAAGTCCTGGTTTTCTTTTTTTGGAAAAAAAAAGTGTGCTTCTTGCTTCAAATATAATATGGACTCGATTTTCTCTGTCTTACTCTTTAGACAACTGCCATAATAATGGAGAAAGCAAAAAAGATGCATCTACGAGTAAATCTATATAACAAGTAACACCTGCAAGCTCGCTTTTTAATAGACGATTTAAAATTCAGATTATCAAATTTTCATCTCATCTATATATATAAAGCTAACTCAGCTATATATCAAATAAATAATTTATACATTGTACAGATTTATCTATTATTTGATATGTAAATAATTTGTAGAAAAATAAACTTTTCAAATTAATGATTTCTTTATGGTCTCAGGTTCAAAATATCTCAAAACTAAGTAATGAATAAGGATAATTGGGAATTACGAAATCATAACATTGTAAAATCAGAACTATCAATCTGCCCATTATGGAAGGATATTTTGGTAATTGACTATAATTTTTCTCTCATTGATCTTTAAGGTCATTTTTAGAACAAATACCCATTTAGACATTTTATTTCTCTCTCATACGTTTCCCTCTTCTCTTCCGCACGTCCGTAGACTCAAAGCTTATAAGAATCACTGCCGGCTGACAATTTCCACCGACAGGCAATCTTTGTCAAAACTGTATTACTGATCTTTTGGGTCCTATAAAGATCAGTAAGTTGCTTTTCAAATTTTTAAGTCCTCCTTTGTAAATCATATGTTAAGGCATATTCATGTGGAATTGAAATCTTAGTGGTATTATTGAATTAGTCTCCTAAGCTTGGTGTTCTACAAATTAAAAATATTGGATAAATGAGGAGCAAATTCAGAGAAAAATATTAAATAGGTGCAAAAAAACTAAGAAATAAATACAAAATGAAAAATAGATCATGAAGGTTAACTTGGTCAAACCAACTTTTGGTCCACCTGATTTGTGTATAATATTTGTATACATATTACACAGTATGAATATGATATATTTACCCAAAAAAGTAAAATAGTATGTATATGATTTGTGTTATGTGCAACGAAGACACTTCAACTTATATTTGTTAATTACAGCATGGCGAGTGGCAAGAGCCTGAACCCTCAAGAAGTATTGTAGCATGATGTAGTACTGTTCATACTTACACATGCTATATGAATGATTTTGTCTCATTGCTTTCAGTGCTACTTAAATCTATATAATTATATTTTTTAAATGCCAAATAAATAATAAAATATCACTGTTAAGTATGATTGCTTATCTTTTAGTAAGACATATGGCATTGCACAACTTCAGAATTAATTAACAAATAAATTTATAAATAAATATATTATGTTTAGGACATATATAAAAAAAGGGTAATATATTAGAAGTTGAGATATTAATATACAGACTAAACAGGGATAAATTATGTATAGGTGAATAGTTTGCTGATAAAAGTGTAAAGGTTGAAAATCTACAATAATATGAATCCAAAAGATATACATATATATATTGGGAAAAGTTGTTAAAAATGAATTTTCATTGCAAGGTAGCAAACTGATAATTAATGTGAATTCGTGGACTCTTTATGCATATAAAACAAAAGCTAGAAACATTTTATCAGGAACCTATCGAGTTTTTTCATCAAAACCGCCAAATATATCGTTGAAATAATTGCTATTTGCTATAGGTAATTTTACACACCTCTTCGATCGCTTATAATTCCATCATCAATTGTTTAATTAAGAAAGGCTAATATTTAAGAAACACTATTAATAAAACAATTATTAAAAATAGGCAAATCAGTGAATTGAAAACTTTAAAATTCATTATTTACCAAAAAAAAAACTTTAAAATTCATTTAATTAATCGAAATAGGTGGCTTTTTGTATCCTTTTATTATTTATCGAGTTTGAA
The DNA here is from genome assembly GCA_003254975.1 of Ochetophila trinervis. NCBI lineage: Eukaryota > Viridiplantae > Streptophyta > Magnoliopsida > Rosales > Rhamnaceae > Ochetophila > Ochetophila trinervis. The sequence goes on along the minus strand of QANX01007182.1, from coordinate 95,433 downwards.
GAAAAGAAGTATAATTAATTAATTAAGAAGAAGGTTTAATTCATTGGTTTAGTGTTTTTCCAATTTGATTAATCGACTAAAGGACCCCCAAAAATATGGAGCAATGGAAGGGTAGGTGACAATGCTGTAAGCCCTAAAATTAAAATCAGAAAAATAAAATAAAATAAACAAATAAATTCAATGAAAAAAATAAAATGCTGTAATCCGTGAACCTAAGCAGTGCAGCTGAGCTATTAACTTCGCTGAGTTGCAGGACAGTGTCAAAGTGATTGAACACCTAATCCATGTCCGACGGTGAAACATCATTCACCGTATAACCCCTGTCATTATCACATGCTTCTAACATTTTTTTTTAATGCTTTTACCAAAAAATAAATAAGTTTTTTAATGAAAAGTATAAAAATATTAGGTTCGATGATGAAATATAAATTTAGAGTATATAATGTGCTTGTTATATAGGGAAAAACAAAAGTTCTTAGTGGTAGTAAGGAAAATTATAATTTCGTCATTTTGTAATTTTTCTATAAATGTCTATATATTTTTAAAAATTACAGAAACACCTTGAGATATAGAGTTACACATATAAGGTCTTAAGCCCATTTATATACGGCATAATCCTTTGTAACTGCGATACTTAAATTCGTAACCATGGATAATCCACTTAGCAAACCTCTGGAGTAGTTGTTTTGAAAATAAAAAACACTCTGGAACAGTGGACCATTAATTGCACCCTTTTACGTTTTATTTTTATTACAATATGTCATACCTTTTCTATATAATTTTATTTATAAAAAAAAACCTTCACATATAAAATGTGCAAATGTCAATTACAGTTTGATTGATTGTATATTTGTATTTATATAAAAATGTGATGATTTGCAGTTAAAAAACCAATAATTAATTTATATGTTAATGTTAAGTGTGGCTATGTTATTAATGGGACACAATATTAAATGGAATAATAAAATAAATGCATAAAAAATTAATTTTATACGTGACAGTTTAATTAGTTATTATTAAAAATTTACTTTTTTTATAAAAAAAAATTAATATTAAAAAAAACAAATATTGTAAATTAATAATCATCTATCATCTAATAGGTAGCCTATTAAACTATAACTATATATATATATATATACTTAAAATAATAATAATAATAAGTAAAACCAAAAAGAAGATGTCAACGAGGAATATGAAGCACATGTGATGTTATATATCTAAGAGCCCAACTTTTGTAGGATCCTTCTCAATCTCATAATTTGATCGCAAAGTGATCTCATAATTCAAACAAACAGGCTTAATAAAGTGCCAAATATATGCTGTACTTCACTAAATTTTCACACAAAATAAATGGAAAGATTTCCTAGAAGACACTAGAAGAATAATAATAATAAAAAAAAAAACCACTGTTCTTTGTATATTTTAAACAGCTCTAAAGGGTTTTTATGCAGTGGTTTGATTAGGAGAAAGACACTTGCGAGGAGTATGTGGTGTTATTTTTTTCTTTTTTTAATTTATATCACCATCTCTAAATTTATTTGATGTACTCTTTAACGATTTCTACCCTTGTATTATTAAAAAACACAATAATTATTTGAAAAAATAATGTATTGATTAAAAGTGAATGAACATTAATAATTTTTGTGAGTAGCAATTGGCAAATATGACAAGAGACATGCTCAAATGGCATGCCATTCGAGATAATCTCTTCTGGATATTAATATTATCGTAAATTTTAAATCAATACATTCTATTAATTGGATAATTTTTTTGATATTTTATTCATCGACTCTGTTCGAGCAAAATTTCACACAAAAATTTCATAAAAAGGAATTGACTGATTATAGTATGAATGGTTAAATAAAATTTTCAATAGATAGAAAGTCTTCGTATAAGAGGTCCAGTCAAAATTGAGATACAATTAAAGTTCCTTAGAAAACAAAAAAAGAATATGATTGGCTGGTGTATGACGAGTTAGAGTGGGACCAATCCCATAGGATTGTGAATTACGACATTGTGGAAGATACAGTGTCAGTGCTTTACACCTTACGCTATCCCCAAGCTACCCAACAGATTGCCGGCTTTTTGGACACGGCCAGTTTTGTGTTGGAATGGCGTGATCGGCTGCTCTCACTCCCACGTTGCCTTATTTCTGCCAACCAATCATTATCGGACAACTATTATATTTTGAAACAAGAACTAACTGCCATCTTTGACTCTCTCCACCATGTTCTTTTATAACTCCATTTTCAAAATGACTATTTTATCCTTAACCATATTCAATAATTACATGCCCCATTTTTTCTCTCTTTGCATACCAAAAATGTATTTTTTTCCGCCTAGAAATCAGTATTTCATGCCAAACCAAAAAAAAGGTACAAAAAAACCTCAAACAGCATCTGAGATATTTGGAGAGAATTTCTCATAATTCAAAGTTCTTAGAAAATTAAAAAGAATAAGGTCTATCATATAATGTTCAGAGATCTAATTAACAGTTGTCTATTTGCAAATAATATGAGCTAGTTTATTATAATTTATGTTATTCTAACAAAAATACACATCGCTAAAGGCATAACAAATATTCAAAATATCTTTAAACATAAAAACTTCAAACCAGTGAAGAGCATCATATGTGCATCCAGCCACCATCGAACCTTTGTAGATAGCTATAAATTTAGCAATTTCTGCAATATTATAACTGTATTTGAAATAGTGAATAACTTGAATATTACCACTGTGATATTGAGCTACAGCATCAAAAAACAACTTTGACCCGCTATTTATGTATCTTTGTTGATTTTTATTATTCCAATAAAAAGTCGAATCCAAAAAGAGAAATTTGATGATTTTGAAAAATTTTCATCAGAGCTGTCACTTTTACTCTCTAAATACATGGTTTAAAATGTTTTACAACAAGCAAAGTTAATAATTGATATATGGATTCACATCAAGATGTATTTATGAAAAAACATTCGCAATCAAGAGATTATCATTTTAAAATGACATTTTTCTCGATCGTATTACACTTTCTTATGAATGTGTAAATTGTTTTTACAGCTAACATTTAAATATATATTTGTAGTTTATATGAGTCTATACATATATATATATATATATATATAAGTGTATATAGTTGATTTTGAATTTGTATACTTTTAATATTTCACTGAACTTACAAAAATCCAGTATATTTCCAAATATTATCTCTTAAGGCCATCTAAACACTAATAATAATGGTTATAATGGTAAAAAACAATAAGATACAACCTTGCCAGTTCGTATTCAAATAGTTGACAACAAAAATTGCTATTATCATTAATATTTCTTTAATTTTTGCATAAATGCATTAAATTACTATTGATTTGAAATTCATCAATTAGTTCCCTTATAGGTGATTAGGTGTAAAGTATTAAAATTTATTAAACTCAAATAAAAACTAGAGAAATAGTTCCGTCTTGTTATATTATAGAATTAATGACAAAATGATATCATAATGAATCCTAATATTGACAACGTCATTCTGAGACGTTTTTATTTTTAAGCATTAATATATTAAATATATGAATTTTACAAATTTTATCTGACAAAAGGACACTATTAGCACTTCCAAAAGGCTAGCTCAATGCTAAAGAACGTTCAAATAATATTCTCTTGTATTTAAAGTATAATTTTTAGTTTTATAAATAAATTTAGAATAATGATGATTACTGCTACCACTAAGGAAGCAAGGATAACAATGCATGGATTAAGATTTTTGAACTGATTTAACATAAAAGAAGGTGAAAATAACTAAAAATTTTAAAAATAATTTTTGATAAGAGGCGTTGTTAATTGTTATAGTGTCTAAATTTTATAGATTCCTCCAATTGTTTTTCTGTTTTATTTTAATTTTCTTTTTAAATTTATGATTAATCTAAACAATTAAGGTATTTTCATTTATGTAAAAACTTGATCAATAACTAATCTACTACACTTTAATTTTTAAACAAAAGAACGTTGAAACAATAACCAAAAAAGAAACCAAATTAAGGAGGACGGGGGTAATATCGTCAATTAAGTTATTTTGGGAAACCGTTAAAAAATCTGCGGTTTAAAATTGGTTGGTGCCAAAACTACGAAATTTAAATGCAATAAATAAATAAATAAATTTAAAAGTTATTAAATAAAAATTCAAATTTAAAATCAAATATTCCTGTTTTTTTTAGGTGTGAAGCAGATGAAAAAGAGCCAAAAAGCTGCTTCGTCTCCACACGCTTCGGATTTTTCTTTCATTTTTTATTTCTCTGGTTCACTTTTTTCTCGGAATCCAAACACCCATTGTCAGGCTCGCACTGGACTGCTTGATTGCTACCTCACAAGCTTCACAAAGATTTTTTAGGGTTTCACTTCAAGAATACGGTCTTTACCTGATCGCATTCTCTGAATTTTACTCGTCAAAAGTTAGAGCTTTGAAAATTCTTCAACTATTTTTCTGAGCTTCAAGCTGATATTCAGGAGCTTTGTGACATCGATCGGAGAGTTCCGGCGAAATTCTGAAGTGGGTTTTAGTTTATTTTTCAAAGGTGAGTGGATCTGTTTGAGTTTATGGAAGTCTGGGTTTATGAAAATTTTGAAGTTTCTGTTTGGTTACAAGAGAAAATGAAGGAAAATACGAAATAAATGAGGATCTGGGTTAGTTTCTTTTTGGTTTTAAACTTATAGAAATGGTTTGGGATTCAGCTGACGTAAGTATAAGCTTTTTGTTTATGACAGTTAATTCCACCATCTTTTCTTTTCATGTTCGTTTTCTTAGCAAACAAACTATGCTTTAAAGTCGAAGATCTATAATTTTCGAAGAGCATTGTTAGAGATAGAATTTTTGAGGATCGGTTCAAGATTCAAAAGAAGTTCTTTTATCTTATGAACCAGCTCAGAGTGTCAAAAAAGGAACTTTATTTAAAATTAACTTCGATAGCGACTTGTTTGAGATATTTTGAAGATTTAGCTAAGCATCTTTTAGGTGTTAAGCTTATCAATGGTGACTTGTTATGGAGTAGCAATAGAGTCTGTATCTAATATTATGGTCCCCGCCATTAAGTTCATCGGATAAGTCGTTGAGTGGGTCCTTGATAACGTTTTCAGGCCTTCTTTTGGTTGGAAAAAAGTAGCTTTTTGATCTCAATTTTTATCCTATATTGAATCTTCCTGGTTTCACAAACAATTCAGGGAAAATGTCCCAGAAAGTTTCGGTCCCACATTCCCTTCAGTTGATCAAATCATTGCCTGGTGATTTTAGGATGATGGGTGCACCGGCTTCCTCTGATCCCTTTGGAGAATCTGGCCACGGAGTTTTGGGAAACAGTGAAATCTTCTCATCGAGAAATCCTGGAAATGGTTTTTTAGGGGCTGAGGCTGTTGAGAGAGTTGAGAATAGCAGTATCAACATGGACCAGGTTAACGAGGATTCGCCTTATGGTGTAAATACGGTTTCTGTTGAAGATAGGCCCTCAGTTGATAATGAAGACTTGGATTCTATGGCTCTGCCTTCTCCTTCGGTATCTGCATCTCGCAGTGAACATAGGTGGGGTGACACCACTTCTTATGCTGCAAAGAAGGTATTTTATGGCTTTTGTTTCAGGTTGAAGGTTCACACATTTTTTTTTTCCCTCTGTGTGTTAGGCAATGGAATTATCTAAATTTATATTCTTTACTTGCATCTCCAATTAAACTGGAAAAATTAGGTTTTCCTATAATAATGAATAAAAGTTTCTTGCATTCAAAAAAAAAAAAAAAAAATTTGTTATCTTATGTATAATATTTTATAGAATACATCTCAGACTCAAAACATATATATAAGGGTTTGGAATCTGATCCAAAGTTTAAACTTTAATGCCAAGAGGCTTTCTGAGTTCCACTGGTGGCACCTTTTTATTTGTTAAATGCTTATAAAGAATTTCTAAACATTCAGTTGTCTACGTGGTATAGCTCTTTTACTGCAAACAGCAATGTGAACGAGTGAAAGCTGCATAAGGAAATGAGTTGCATTATTATCCTAACAAAATCTAGAAGAGGATATTGGTAATTTAGGAACCTTTATGTTTTCGTGGGTGTTTGTCCTTCCTTTCGGATTTCTTCTATTACATGCCTAATGCATTTTTTTCTTGAGTTTTGAGTGTAGGAAGAAACTTGTCCTGCTTTTCCTGTTGATACAAGTGGAATGGTTTTTATTGTCTATTCATCAATGAGAAAAGTATCGATTAATATAAAAAAATAAGGTACAAGTACAATGGTTTTCAATTTTGGGAATTATTAGGTACTATAAATCCCAAAAACTTGAGTTGTTAGAAAGTGAGCCGGAGGTATTTGATTCTTGGTTCATATATGTGGAGTTAAGTTGGGAAGAAATCCTGTGAGCTCATGGATGATGTTTATTCAAGGATGAGTGGCTTGTGGATGAGAAAGAGCCTGCCATCAAGATAACAATCAATTGAATATATGGCTTTCTTTATTGCCACTAATTTTTTCCATCATAGGTGTTTTACTTGGGGTTTGAAGCTTGGCAAAGCCAACTGGCAATGTAACGAATTTCAGAATAATAGGTGTAGGCAACGAGTTATATAATCTCGTTGGTATCTTGAATGGATCCTTGTAGTCTTTCTGCTTAATTTTGATCTGTACATAGGTTCACTTTGTGACATGTTTACAGCGGTTTGCTTTATGACATGTTTACAGCAGAAAAAGGAGTACCATACAGCACACTAGTTGCAATTTCATGTTCTTGACTTTGATACACATGGGGTTCATTTTTTAGCTTGTGCATCACAGAAAGGCAATAATAGAACAGAGCAGTTCACTTTTGTATTTCTCAGTACCTCTTTGATGCGTTGTGTAATTTTGGCTTCGTCTTTGACAAGTAAATTTTATAAGAGATTGAAAATCCTGCTATTGAAGAGAAAATCATAATCTTTAAACTATTTATGGGAGCTAACTTATGATGGTCGGAGTGGACTTTGTGAACATATCATTTAGTATTTATTAATTTCTTTTACCTACTTGTTAAAGTTTAATGTTTCAGAAGCTTCATTTTTGGGTTCTTCTTCCAAACGATAATTGGGAGTTGGGGAAGATATTATCAACCTCCGGGACTGAATCTGTTATTACACTGCCAAATGATAAAGTAAGAGAAATTTGGTAATTGTGAAGTATAGTCTTGTCTATTTCAGTTAAATGTCTGATTAAATTTCATTTTTATTTGTGTTTTTAGGTTTTAAAGGTAAAAACAGAAACTTTGATACCAGCAAATCCTGATATCCTTGAAGGTGTGGATGATCTCATGCAACTAAGTTACCTAAATGAGCCATCAGTTTTGTACAACCTTCAATATAGATACAATCAAGATATGATATATGTAAGCGTTTAAGTTTCTTGATTTTACATTTGTTTGAAATTCACTCTTGAAATGTTTGTTTCTTTGGATTCCTTTATTTGACAACTATAATGCCTTTTAGACAAAAGCAGGGCCAGTATTGGTTGCAGTCAATCCTTTCAAGAAAGTTCCTTTGTATGGAGATGAATATATAGAAGCATATAAGCGCAAGACAATTGAAAGTCCACATGTGTATGCCATTACAGATACAGCCATCCGCGAAATGATACGGGGTGGTTTGCTTTTCCATAACTTTTATGAGTTCGATGTTTCAACAGTTATTTTATCCTGTCCTGCGAATGGTCATTTGTTTGTGAAATTCTTACCCTTTCTCTCTTTTTTTTTTTTTTTTTTTCAGACGAAGTAAATCAATCAATCATCATAAGGTTAGTGCACTATGACTATCATCTTGCTATTCTAGTTTAAATTGTTCTGATAAGAAAATGTCCTTTTATTTAAGTTCACTATCAATTTGCAGCTTAGTAAACGTGCAAATGGAGTAGAGAATGGATGGGCCTTCATTTTTTCACCTATTTGCATATGAAGTTTTATTTGTTTGTATGTAAAGTTCTTTTGTGATTGCTGAATTAATTATCCACTCACTAAAGATTAAAGTGGTGTTGCTGTATTGGGCCTGTCTCCTCTAGTTTTGAATGTGCCTTGATAAATAGGCTACTTCATCTATATTTGTTTGATATTATTCTCTGTGCTAAGTTCACTGTTGGTAAGTTAAAATAAGCTGCTCTTTTATGCTGTGCGTATTCTAATACTGAGAATTCCAATTTCTTTGGAGTAGCACCTTCTCTGCTCACACATACCCTGATGTTAACTACAACGAATTCTAATGATATTTGGAATCATAGAGCTTGTATATACTTGCAACATCTGGCACTATATCACGGCGGAAATTGAAAACTAGAACTTACTCTTTGATGAATTTGATGCAGCATTTGAATGTCCATTTTTTCTGTGTACTAGTTATTATTTATGATTATGTTTTATATGTTTCCAGCGGCGAAAGTGGAGCAGGAAAAACTGAAACAGCAAAGATAGCAATGCAATATTTGGCCAAACTTGGAGGTGGAAGTGGAATAGAGAATGAAATATTGAAAACAAATCCGATCTTAGAAGCCTTTGGTAATGCAAAAACATTGAGAAATGACAACTCAAGTCGTTTTGTAAGCTTCCTGTCCTTTACATGAATGCTCCTTGTGTTAACATAATTTTACTGAGGGTTACTGAAATGGCTTACACTTTGACTTTTCATCCTGCATAATTTGATATTCTGTCTTAACATATTACAGGGGAAATTGATCGAAATCCACTTCAGTGAAACTGGAAAAATATCTGGGGCCAAAATTCAAACTTGTATGTAATTTTTTTTTGTTCAGGTTCCTGGGTGAAGTTGTATTTGTGTATTAATTATTGGTAAACTATTTGAGCTGACCTCTCTTTTGAATTTGTTTGCATGCCCTGTTTGATGCAGTTTTGCTTGAAAAGGTACTTCATTTCTCTCGTTCATGAATGTTTCCTCCTTAATATTTGTTTCGAAACAATAATTTGAATTTTTCTTTGACAGTCAAGAGTGGTCCAATGCACAGAGGGAGAGAGGTCATATCATATATTTTATCAGCTCTGTGCTGGGGCTTCACCTGCACTTAGAGGTAATTGTTGCCAATATTTTGTTATTTATTTTAATAAATTTTCTTGCTAAAATTTGTTATGAATAAACAAGGGTGACATGGTCAGTTTTGGTAAATTGGTGGTCATAAATATTTGACCTTTTTTACCCTTGAGCTGTGGTTATATAATGAATAAACCAATATGTTTATGGTTGTCCAATTTTGATATGATGTATAATTCTGTGGTATGGTTAAGTTTTTGAAGGTTGAATGACTCAAAATAGACTGCTGTGGAACTGGTTCTGTTGTGGTATTGTTCAAAAGAGGGAGCTTTAGTGATGTTGGTAGTGGTCTTAGTTGCTATAATTAGTGAGTTGTGGTTGTAGAGTTTTTAGGTAATTTTTTTACATTTCCCTGTTATGATTTCTTTTGCAGAATCATCAAAATTAATTAGAGAATCTATAGTTTTTTTTTTCTTTGTTGTAGAAAATATCATTATTCCTTTCATTTTCCAGAGATGCTGAATTTGAAGAGTGCAAGCGAGTATAGGTATCTGAGTCAAAGTGATTGTTATTCGATTATGGGAGTTAATGATGCTGAACAATTTCATGTAGTAAAGGTACATTTTTCCTGTTCCATAAAACCATTCTAGATAAAACAATTACTTCCTTTTTACCACAAAAAATTGTGAATGGGCGCATAAGAACTTTGGCTTTTATCATTTTCAGGAAGCTCTTGATGTTGTCCATATTAGCAAAGAAGATCAACAAAGTGTATTTGCAATGTTAGCTGCAGTGTTGTGGCTGGGAAATGTCTCGTTTACTGTGATAGATAATGAAAACCATGTTGAACCTCTGGAAGATGAAGGTAATTACCAGGTGCTGAACTGAAAAGTACAATAGAATATGCAGATCAAAGTTTTGCAATTTTATTTTTCCGTTGCTTTTGCACCTTTAAAGCATGTGCATAGCTGTGAGATTTATATGGATATGGTGGCAAGATAATTCTTGTAAATATGATATGGAGCAGCAGGAGTTATTGCTCTTGACTTGAAACCAGAGCACAGAACCCAGAATGTGTAAATTCATATGAAGTATCACACACAAGCATAATATTGTTCTTGTTTTTATTGAATATTGACTTTTGTATGACTGCACTGAAGGTGGTAAAATCATTTTCAGGTCTATTCAATGTTGCTAAATTGATTGGATGTGATGTTGGGGAGCTTAAGCAAGCATTATCAACTCGTAAAATGAAAGTTGGAAATGATAATATTGTCCAGAAGTTGAAACATTCACAGGTAACAATTTCTGCAAATCAACAAACATGATTTTGTAAGCCAGCTGTTGAATAGGAAAATTGTAAAGTTTTCATCAATCTCAGATTTTAGTTGCTTCATGGATTTGCTTTTATTTTTCTTATATATGATAATCTCAGATAATAGCTTTGGTCCATTCCTATAGCTATCGTTCTTTGTCTACGATTTAAAGACAACCAAGACACCCAAAACATTTTGATCTCTATTTTTTCTCTGCATCTTAGAATAAATAAAAAGTTATGTGTGCACAGATAGTTATCTTATGATATTAATATACACTAATATCTTTGTTTATGATTTAGGGTTTGTTTTGAAATTGCTTCTATAAGAAGTGATTATCCTATGAAAATGTTTTCCTAAGAAGCACCTATTAGATGTTTCACCTATAAGCACTGAATAGCTGCTTCTCCAAGAACAATCAGTAAGAAATGTGATTCCTTTTTTTTGGCTAAATGAAATAGTATGGAGTACCATGAATGATACTTATGCTCAGCAGCTGAAGCTCTATCCTTCATAAGTTCAGAGGCTTTAATGACCCGTGCTTCATTCATTCATAGTTGCTCATATATAGTTCTGAATCAAATTTAACCAGTATTTAGAATTAGGACTTCAAGATGCTAAACTCAATATAGGGCTACTTTACTTGGAATGGAATTGTTTTAGAAGCCCAATGAATATTAGAGTTCTTCTATTTTTTTATTTCTTATTTTATTTTTTTGGCATTTTATATATATGGCTTTGAGGAACATGCCTTTATTTTAGTGATGGCTTCTGTCATTGAAACTGAAGTTGTCTCTGTTGCCATCTGTAACATTTTTGACTTTCAGGCGATTGACACAAGAGATGCTCTGGCAAAGTCAATTTATGCTTGTCTGTTTGAATGGTTGGTTGAACAAATTAATAAGTCACTTGCAGTTGGGAAACGGCGGACAGGAAGATCCATTAGCATTCTTGATATCTATGGCTTTGAATCATTTGATGTATGTTTCTGTTATCCTTTTACTTAAAAACCTCCTCTCTCTCTCTCTTCGGTGGTTTTGTACCTTATTGAGTTACATGGTTTATGTTAATTGTTTCTACAGAGGAATAGTTTTGAACAGTTTTGCATTAATTATGCAAATGAGAGATTGCAACAACACTTCAACCGCCATCTATTCAAGTTAGAGCAAGAGGTAACTATCCCAAACTTTCTTCATGCTAATATGTACATAATATATGGTTTCGATTTGAAGTCAATAACTTGTTTAATATAAAGTTTTTAAGGATTAAGTGTGTATTGGCTGAGGGAAGTAACTAGCTGACCAGATTTCATATTGCAATAACTATAATTTGATTTACAAATTGATTTCAATTTTTATTAGGATTAAGTGTGAATTTGCTATTCCTTCTATCCTTCCATAAGAACTCTCTCATCATCCTCTCTAAGTTTCTGCAAGCCACACTTAGAACTTGAAAAGTAGACATACAGTAGATGAGAATGCTAGACAGTACATACTACACTAATGTAAGCCTCTCTCCTCTAGAAAGAAAGTCCTTCTCCATCCTTCAAGTCTCTTAGTCACCTTCGTTTGCTACCACTGGTTCCCAAAAATTAACCTTTTGAGGGTTGCCCTTCAACCGGTTGCCAAGATTTATAATTGGCCATTTATCTACAGTACATCCAATTGAAGGTGGTGTAATTTCTAGAAGTTGTTACCATTAATTCTCAAAATGACACTCTTTTAACTTTATTAATCTTTCTTGAATTTTTTAGTGAAAAATTTCTACTGCATGAAATAAATCCTGCTTTATTGACTTTTAACCTACAATTTGAAAGAGAAGACTCAAGGATGTGAGTCCATGCTTATTTTCATTGACTGTTATTCTGTTCAGGAATATATCCAAGATGGGATTGACTGGGCAAAAGTTGAGTTTGAAGACAACCAAGACTGTCTCACACTTTTTGAAAAGGTATGGAAATCGAAGGTCATTACTGAGCAGCTTATGCTAAACCCTAATAATAATATTTTTTTAATTGTCGTGTCGTGTCGTGTCATGTTATGGTGTTATGATCTATATAATGTATGTGGATACATTTTTATCTCAGGGTTTGGTTACACTAGACTTGAGTATGTGAATAATTACTTCAAGCAGATTTTCAAACCTAGGGAATTCCAAGGAAAAAAATGAAAAATCAAACCTAAGGATCTACAGCATGATGAAAACCTTTATATCTAATGCATGTGTTTGGTCCATAGTCCTTAGAATACTACTTGAAGTTCAATCTTTAGATTGCATTTCCATTAATCTGCTCACGTCATTCCAGAAACCGTTGGGATTACTGTCCCTATTAGATGAGGAGTCCACTTTCCCAAATGGCTCGGATTTGACTTTTGCCAATAAGCTTAAGCAGCATCTGAATTCTAATTCTAGTTTCAAAGGAGAACGGGACAAAGCTTTTACTGTTTCTCATTATGCCGGGGAGGTATTTAACTTATGCTAAGCAATTTCCTTTTTTCTCTGTTATTTATTCATATGCACTATTTGAAGTTCAATTTATGTTGGCTATTGTATAATATAACTTCTATTCTTGGCATAGGATTAAAAGTCAGTAGGAAACCTATGATAGTTTATAAGTATATTAGCCCTGGGATCAAGGATCAAGGGCTGATTAACAAAATAGTTTTTCTTGGTTATATGAGACATTTGTAAGATTGATTTTTCCCCCATGATCAATTTTTCTTTTTTGGATTTCTGTTTTTCTCAAATACTTGTACATCTGTAAACACAAGATTCACGAAGCATACAGAAAAACTAATTCATCTCTTAAATTTCTGTCATGCTTTCAACAACCACCAAACAACCCAACACCCCCCCCCCCCCCTAACCACCACCAAATACACACAAAGCTGTGCTTTTCTATTTGAGTGAGCCAATGTACAGCTCGTAACACTTCCTTGATATATTTTCAAAGCCTTATATCTTGTCTGTGCTCATAAATTGAAAACAAATGTTTCTGGTTCAATTTATTCCTGTCATGGTTAATAAAATTTTCAAATGTTAATTATAAATGATTGCATGGTTCTAAATTTTGAAAATGGCTCAAATTGTTTTAAAAATCGTCCCGCATGACTCCTACAAGACATGAGGAGGTGAAGGATTACTTTCGAAATATGGTTAAGTTTTAAAACTTCACGCTCGAGTTATTAATATGTTAAAAATGGTGTATTTGACATATATCTATAAAATTTATACCTTTCATTTGTATTTTGCGAATTATGATGGTTTATATCTGATCTTGGAGGCTCGCCATTCACGTGTAAACTTTTGAGTTTGACTGCCTTAGTCTGTACTTCCTTACCATATAGTAATTGAACTTGGTTCTCTACTCAGGTTACATATGACACAACTGGATTTTTGGAGAAGAACAGGGACTTATTGCATTTGGATTCAATTCAACTTCTTTCCTCAAGCTCATGCCACCTTCCTCAGTTTTTTGCCTCCAGTATGCTTGCGCAATCAGAGAAGCCTGTTGTTGGGGCCTTGTATAAATCAGGTGGAGCAGATTCCCAGAAACTGAGTGTTGCAACCAAATTTAAGGTACTTTAAAATGTTTACAAACTTGTATATGAATTAGATGGTCTATTATATATGATTTGAGCCAATATTAGGAATGGCTTGATTGCTTGCATCTTTTCTTTTTTTATGAGATGTAGACAGAATAAAAAGCACTTAGGGAATAGTTGAAGCTTGTAATTTTTGAAACTGAATATGAATCCTCATTCATCTTATATGTCATAATTCATTTCATTAACTAATCTGTTGGTATTTAGGGCCAATTGTTCGAGCTGATGAAACGCCTAGAGAGCACCACACCTCATTTCATACGTTGTGTCAAGCCAAACAATCTTCAATCTCCTAGATTATATGAGCAAGGACTTGTACTTCAGCAGCTTAGATGCTGTGGGGTTCTAGAAGTGGTTCGAATATCAAGATCTGGTTTTCCGACTAGAATGTCGCACCAGAAATTTGCAAGAAGGTAATGAAAGATACTTATATCTATATAAGCTTTTACATTTTATTATTTCTATATTAGGTTTTGTAACTTGCAAAAATTTATTGAAATATATCTATATGAACAAATGTGGGTGAGGTCGCCCACTTAGTGGTGGCCTACACACACCTCTCCACATTTTGTTTTCAATATATTTGGAGAACATAGTATCTAATTTTTTTTTTCCTCTCCTATTGGTTGGGTTGTTGTGTATTGTTTCATGCATCAGATATGGTTTTCTTCTGTTGGAGAGTGTTGCATCCCAGGATCCACTTAGTGTTTCTGTTGCTATTCTTCACCAGTTCAATATTTTACCTGAGATGTATCAAGTTGGCTACACAAAACTGTTTTTCCGAACTGGACAGGTAAATTGGATCTTTGCCTTCATATCTCTATGTTTTCAGAGATTTGTTACTTGAGAAAATTGGGTAAGTGGGAGCAGTGAAGCATATATAATAAACATTTTCATTGTCTACAGATTGGGGTGCTTGAGGACACAAGAAACCGGACCCTCCATGGTGTTTTACGTGTCCAAAGCTGCTTTAGAGGGCACCAAGCTCGCTGCTACCTAAAGGAGTTTAAGAAAGGAATAGCCACACTTCAGTCATGTATAGCCTTCTCTTTTTACTTTGGTTATTAGTTATTTGTCTAGGAGATAAAACTACTTACTGAATCTCTCTATTATTTATGAAGTTGTACGGGGAGACAAAGCCAGAAGGGAATATGAAGTTTTACTACAGAGGCACAGAGCTGCAATTGTCATACAAAAGAAGATTAAAAACACGATTGCTAGGAAGAATTTGAAGAAAATTACTGGTGCATCAGTCGTGTTACAATCAGGTGCTTTATTTTGTTTCTAAGCTGCATAATCTGCATGATCTCTGATGAATGATTTGGTCCCTTCTATTTTTGTACCTACCCATGCTCTTTCAATGATAACAAAATGAGTCAAATCCAAACCTCCTCCTTTAGAAAAATGATGCTACCAGTTTGTTCAGCCTTGAGTTCAACCTGAATTTGGTATATTCAATTAATTATGCAAATGAAAAACTGAAATGGATACAAGTTTGTTTATAAAGATATTGATAACTGGGGAGGGGTTGTTGCACCAATTAAACTGAGAAATGTCTTTCCTTCCGCTCAATTTTAAAGGCTTCATGTCATTTCCGAAGCTGCTGCATGTGTAGAACTTTACTGCATATTTCTAATATTTTTTATGTGATATCTTGCAGTCATTCGAGGCTGGTTGGTCAGAAGGTGCTCAGGAGATATTGGACTATTGAAACTTTGTGATAAAAAGGTAACTATTTCTTTCTGTGTCTTAAAACAGTGTTTCTATATGTTTTAAGGCTAAAATTGGTTGTATTGTCATTTAGTTTCTATATTTGTATGGACAAGTGACAACATGATAAAATGTGAAAATTTATACTGTGGCATTTTCTTTCTTTGTTTTATTGTGATATGCCACATTGCCATTTAGAGTTATTACCCAATTAGGTTATATTTAACACTTGCCCTCATGCATAGGCTACAAACTAGACAATTTGGTTCAGGTACCATGTTAAAGTTTTCATCAACTCAAAAGCTTGAGATTTAAGAAGTACGCTAAACTAATCCTCTCTCATATTTAGCCCTGTTTGGTTTCGGGACATAAATTGGGCTTCGCAAGTGAGGCATCATTATATAGCAAAATGAGGATTAGTAGGATTTGAATCAACCATATAGATAAAAAGCTCTGATGCTATATATAGTTGCAATTGTTTCCAAAAGCTTAATCATTAGGAAGTGAGTACTAGTATATATCAAGCTACGGAAGATATATTATATGAACAAGGATGTACTAAAAATATAATAAAAGAAAAAGAAACTGGGATTAATTCTTGTACATTTAAGCCCCAAGGTATTACCTTTTTTTAAGCTTGCATTGATGTCCTATTATGCAAAATTGGACCTTTTATATTTACTTAAGAATCCATGGTTACATTTTAAGGATCCTTGTCTTTATCTTCTTCTTCTCTGTCTGTTTCTATTTCTGTCTCTGACTCTCTTTCTTGCTTTTGGTGTGTGGTTTGGAAGTAGTTCCTATTTGGATTTCCACATTGTTTTGCTGTTTAAAATTTTAGTTGGTTTGGCCCCCGATATATTTTACTTGACATCCAACAACTGCTTTGCTCTTATAGGCTAACGAGTCAGATGAAGTGGTTGTGAAGGCATCGTTCCTTGCTGAACTACAGCGCCGTGTTCTCAAAGCTGAGGCTGCTCTGAGGGAGAAGGAAGAAGAGAATGACATCCTCCACCAACGTCTCCAACAGTACGAGAGTCGTTGGTCTGAGTATGAGCTCAAAATGAAATCCATGGAAGAAGTTTGGCAAAAACAAATGAGATCTCTACAGTCAAGTCTCTCCATTGCCAAGAAGAGCCTAGCCATTGATGATTCAGAGAGAAATTCTGATGCATCAGTCAATGCTAGTGATGATCGAGACTACAGCTGGGATACAGCAAGCAACCATAAAGGCCAAGAGAGCAATGGACTGAGACCGATGAGTGCAGGTTTAAGTGTTATAAGTCGATTGGCTGAAGAGTTTGAGCAGAGGAGTCAAGTATTTGGTGATGATGCCAAATTCCTGGTGGAGGTCAAGTCTGGCCAAGTTGAAGCGAGTCTAGATCCAGACAAGGAGCTTAGAAGGTTGAAGCAAATGTTTGAAGGATGGAAGAAGGATTATGGGGCAAGACTGCGAGAGACAAAGGTGATTTTGCACAAGCTTGGAAGCGAAGAAGGTGCTGTCGATAGGGTAAAAAAGAAGTGGTGGGGAAGGAGGAATAGCACTCGGATAAATTAAATGACACTCTTATTGAATTGATATAAATGGTCATTCTGATTTTATGCAAGTTTATATATTTTTCCTATTTGGGAAATGAAAAATGCTATTTAAGGAAAAATGAGGAAGAGGAAAAGAATTATTCTGTTTCTGGGCTAGCTGTCACATCGGTTTTGCCAAGCCCTTTTGTTTATGAAAAAAAAAAAATGCTGCATAGTGAAATTTGTGAGAAGAATTTTTTGTTGTTGTTACAAGTGACTTGGTGAACAACAGAGCTAGTTGTGCCAATATGTAAATCAATATTTATTTATAAAGTGAGTTCTACATCAATGGAGAGTTTTTTCCCTACTTTTAAAAATCTTTTGATGCTCTTGCTTAAGAATTCAAATTGCTTGCAACTTCATTGAGGCAGAGATCAATTCTCATAACATGAGGGTTAAAAATCTGGTGGCCATTGGGATGTAAAAAAAAAAAACAGAGCCAAAAGCTCAATATCAAACCAAACTGTCAAAAAAAAATTCGGTTCAAATTCTGTCGGAACCTGATATGAATGAACTTGAGCTTGCCTAATTTCTTCTTGGGTTGGGTATATATAGAATTTTCTATTTGGAATTTATCTGGGACAACACGTATCCATAATTGGATAGACATGTGAATTTTTTATCACGTCTATCCAATTATGAATACACGTAGTCCTGGCCAAATTTCAGACATGAAGTCCTTAATGAAAAAAATTATATATATATATATATGTATATGAATCAAATTTTGGGATTATAAAAAAAAAAAATTTAAGAATCCAAATTCGAGCCTATGCTTTAAAGCTCAAAGCTTGAAGTTCGAACACAATGCCCAAGCTTGAAGTTTAGATTCATATTCATAAGACTAGGTATCGGGCTTTAAAATTTAAAATATTAATCCGGTCTAAATTTTTTCTCTAATCCAAAAAGTCATGCCTGAATCTGAATTTACACTCCTAACAAAACATTGCAATTATAGTTGGTGTAGAAAAGTTTTGATTATATTTTGCTCCTGAAGTATTACTACAAATTCATGCTCTACTGAAGTGTTTTTTAGGGCTCGAGAGATGAACCATACATGAAAAATAATAGATGATTACTATGATAGTCATTTATAATGACAAAAAGAAAAACATTTACCAAATGAGTCTTATTTTAAAAATAATTTAAATTTGTTGTCATTTTTTATTTAATTTAATTTAATTTTGTTTCTGTTTTTGTTTGACTACTTATTTTTATAAGGTTTTAGCTAGGTAAGATGCCTAATTATCATTTAAAACATAAGTCAATTATACACAATTTAAGTTAATATTATTATGGTCCTTGCAGGGATAGTCTAATTGTAAAAATCACTGCTTTTTGGATAATAATTCCAGTTCGAATCTCCTCCCTCCAATATAATTAAATTTATTTTTTTGTATTGCTGGCTTGCAGCCTCTGCGGTTGGGGTTTCAAAGTGAAATAAGACATCTTCGTGGCTCATTCTATAATTAAAATAAACTTGCAATTCACCTTTGCATTTGTTTAATCAAATTCTTTCTATGATTTTACAACGTAAAAGGTGGCCCTAAATAATTCTAACTTTCTGGCAAATGCAAATCCTACCCTTCAGGTGCTGTGTAAGCCAGAATGTCTTCAATATAAACACTAGCACGAAACTCCTATAAGCAACAATGGCATGGGACTTTCATGTCGTCTATAATTGCTGTTGAGGATGCATCCTACTAGGGTTATGCTACTGGAATGACAAGAGGGGTTGCACCGCGAATCAGGCTAGCCATTTACAAGGTCTCTTTGTCCGGCAGCCATCAGGTTGGCCATAAAACAATTGCAGTCATTGGAAACGGTTATCGACCCCGCTTTGCCTCTAGCGAAGGGCACGGGCTTTATCAACACCGACGGAGCAATCTCTCCAGGTTCGATTTATGATGCAAGTCCACAGGACTATGTGAACTTCTTGTGCTCTATATATGAAAATCACAAGAGTTTTGAGCATTACCAAATTAGACAGCTCTTCCGATCTTAACTACCCTTCTTTCATTGTATTTTATTGCAATGACACAACTTCAAGGGAACAAAAATTTCAAAGGATTGCAACAGATGTTGGAAAAGATACTGGAGTTACAAAGCCAACATAGCGATAGCACCACCAAATGACACTGAAATTACTGTGTCACCTGATAAATTGGTATTTGAAAAGAAGCATGAGAATAAGATATAAAGGCAACCCCTCATGCCTTCATATAAATGTCGGAAAATGATTTTTGTTACACTGCAAATATAAATTTACTATGTTCCAAAATAAATAAGATATAAATATCTCTCTTTCATTATTCTTTCACCTTTTATGTATGGCTTAATCATAATAAAAAAAAATTACTATATATCACCATTTGTGACCTTCATCAATGGGACGTTACATTCAAATGACAATTTAACCAGCAATAATTATGGATTTACTTTTCCATATTAGGTTTTCAGTTTTGAAATATCAACAGAAAAAAAATTAAATGCAACACGTTAACAATTGCCATGTCAAGCCGGTGATGATGTAACAAATAACAAAATTAAAAAAAAAAAAAAAAAAAGAAGCTAGTTAAAGGATTATGAAACCTAGACATGGATATAGGAAATAGCTAGAAAAAGATAAAGAAAAGCCAAAGATTTTTATTGATTCACAGTTTTTGGAAATAGGTTACTATGCTAAATGGATAACTATTATATAACAATAAAAGATGTTAAAAAACAAATAAACTGGCTTTCTGTCTACTGACTGCATTAACTTGATCTATGTTATTAGCAGAAACTGAATTAAATAATAAGTTCAAGCTAGGACTGCTATTCAATCTGGATAATAAATAATTAGGTAGTCCTATTAAACATTGCATATTGGTAAGTTTAATTCACCATCATATGATCAAATCCTCCACCCGCTTGGAATGATGGAACACGGCTTACCCCGGTGTTGTTCAACAGCTGCTGCAGCCACCTTCTAGTAGTTGGATCTTCCTGGATTCATGAATGATTACAATGAGATAGGATAGGAAATACTCAAATCAAATTCAGAATGCATAATGTGAGATTCCAACATTGTGATTATTATTTTTATAAATATTTTTGTCATGCTCCAGAATCTGTATACTGAATGTTCTATTGCAAATAAAGTTTTGTTTCTTATCAAGGGAAAACAAATATGTATACTGAATGTTCTATTGCAAAATAAAGTTTTGTTTCTTATCAAGGAAAAAAACAAAAAACAAAACCAAGGAAGATCATGCATTTTTCTATCACCAGATGTTGAAATAGAGGGAGCGTAGTCCTACTCTTCCTTGGTCTATTTCCTCCAAATCCCCACATCATAACTCACTTAAACCACCAAAATTCATGTTAACGACTAAAAACTGGGCTCAAGATTATGACATAAAAGACTAAAAATTAAAAGGAAAATAAATAATAAAAATACATACCCGCAGGCAGTCACTGAAGGTGGCATCTCTTAACATGTCCGGAAGACAATTTCTTAATGCTTCACAGGCCCTGCACAAGAAAGACCAAAACAAAAATTTTAATCGGACATGATATGATTCATCTCCTAAAAGCCAACCTTTTATGCAGGGAAGTTCATTAACCAGTATCAAAGCATGAGTCCCACTCCAAACTCCTTCAATAACTTCTTCCCAAGTTTCCATTTCTTTCCGCATGTTATGCCCCTCAAATCGTGTCATATTTTGAATCTTGGAACTTTTTAATATTAGAACCTCTAATGGTGTAGTGCCTACTTTCTAATAGCTTAAGCTTGTAGGGAGGAAAAAAGAAAAAAGGCTCCTTAACATGCTAGATCCAAGGGCCCTGGTTATTAGTTTGTTCTTGGGTTCAAAATTTGGAATTCCGTCATATTTATGGTCAAAAAATCTACATTCAACTTCAAGCTATTGAGAAAATCCAACATTTGAGTAATGTGTGCCATGTTGGAATTGTTTATCCCACTCACTATCAGCTCAAGCATTTACAAATCCCTTAATCATAGTCAGATTAGTCATAACTTGCAATAACTACAACTTCAGAGATGTTCGATCATTTCCATAATTAGAACCCTTCAAATCTATATCATATCCACGTATTTAGCTTTCTATGACCCTCTAATGGTAGAGAAATCCAACCCCCACATGAAGGGGACCAAATAAAACACACATCCACAACATGTATATAACAGAGGAGGGAATAGAAAGAAAGACAAAGAGCCTCTGACAAATGAAATGGTCTGCTAGAACCGACCTTAGATTATCTGTCAATCGGAGATAACATCTGATGATATGCTTTAACAGACGTGAAGATGGGTTTTCAGCTAGTGCTGCAACCATGTTGCCTAAAACCCGACCTACTGCAAGAAACCGCTCTGCTGTAGTACAAATGTAATCCAAGCCTACATCATCCAACAAAATCTTTTGAACTATAAATGTAGCAACCTGCCGGAAGAGAAACCACTTGTTAAACAATCAAAGACCTCAAATCCAATAAAGGCAAACCCTCATTACTAGTACAGAGCAACTAAAGAATTGCATTACAACAGCCAGAAAATTAAGCATGGATCATATTTCTACCATATGGATGATTACATTGCATATATAGATACAATCGGCATCAAAATCACTATGAATGCACAACATATAAGCAACAAATATGAAAAACTAACTCAGCATATAAAGGGGTAACAAGAAATCGAGTACAAAACAGAGTTTCAAAACATTCAATATGCAGACAACAGGCTCAAGGATAGGTGCAGAGGGCCCACATAACCATAACCAAAAGATCTTTATGGAGTTTGCTTTCAGGCAGCCCACATCACCGAGATTTGATGAAAATTCATTGAGACTCGCTAGGTTAGAAACATCATCATTTTCCCCCTGAAATTTGGATAATCATCAATTACCACCCTTGGAGTTGATTTTTTACTAAATTGATTTCTGAAAAGTCTATTTTAAACTTCTATTTTAAAATAAACATCAAAACTTTATTTTGTCATTTTTTATTGGTAATTTGCAATAGTCCCTTATGTTTAGGGTCTTTGGCAAAGTTAGTCCTTGTCTTTTTTTTTTGGCAGTTTAGTCCTTTAACTATGAGTAAATTAGCACCAATTAGTCCTTTTGGTTTTCCAATCATCTGCTGTTAATTTTGCAGGGGTATTTTTGTCTTTACAAGTCATATTCATCACTTTCCTCTCCATTTTCTTCCTCTGCAAACCCCCTCACGTCCATTATAGAATCCATAACAACAGCTTCTCAAAATCAAACAATCTCATTCAGCCATGGCCATCGTGCTAATGAAGAAAAAATAATTTAAAAAAAAAAAAACTAGTATATTGTTTCTTTTAAAATAATTTAAATATATGGTACACAGAGTTCTATTCCTCGTTGACGGCAACCTCAATTCTCTCTTCTCACCGACATTCGTCTATTTTCCAAGCTCAGCAACATTTCACAAAGACCGAAGAATCCCTGGTCTTCGACTGATCACTTTACACTGTTTCACGAAGATCATTTCATGATCACTACTGCCCGCTCGTTCTCTCCTTTGCCCAATTGAGTCTTTAAACCAGTATTTTTCAGGTCATTTATCTGACCAATCAAGATCAACCCCATCTGTGAGAGGATCTCTAAGGCTTGTGTTTTCTTCTCCGAATACTTCTCAAATTGATTCTCTTAGTTATTTTAAAAAAAAAATTAAAAACTAAAAAAAATTATAAAAAAAAAAGACTACTTGAATAGAAGTTATGGACCCCCTCTTTGGTAGAAGTAATACTTTCTTGTAAAGAACCCATTTGTACTAAGATAATTGTTTGATTTAGAGAAGCTGTTGTTGTGATTCTGAAATAGATAGAAGAGGGTGTGCAGAGGAAGAAGAGTGCGAGGGAGAAAAAGAGGAAGATGAAGAGGATGGCTCGGAAAGACAAAACTACCCCTACAAAATTAAAAGTGAACATATGGAAAAACCAAAAAGATCTAACAATGCTAATTAATTCATAATTAAAGGACTAAACTGCCAAGAAAAAAAAGATAAGGGCTAAGTCTGCCAAAGACCCTAAACATAAGGGACTAATAGTGCAAATTATCTGTTTCTAATTAACAATATATTATTAAAAAAATGTAATTTATTTGTTTTTCTATTTATATTGTATAAATGCAATCTCTAGCGAATTATATATATATATATATATCTATATATTTATAATCTATAGTATTATAAACTAATAATTGGTGGGGGTGGGGCGGGGGGTGAGAATTAATGATTGTTCAATAGGGGAGGTAGAAGATATTTTCCCTTCATAATATTAAAACAAATTCTAGTGTTCCTCCCTTTTGGTTCTTCTTCCTACTATTGTTCTTTACTTTTTTTTCTTCTTGCCTATGTCTTCCATCTCTCCTCTCCTATTTCTATCTGCTATACCATCCATTCAACTAAACACCTTATCAATTATGAAAAGCCTGCTCAAACTTGAGTATTTACTTGCACCGTAAATGGTGAAAGTAACGACAATAATTCTAAAGCATTCTATTCCTTAATCTTCTGAGTCCTGAAACAGAAAGCGTCTACTCAAGAATACAATGGAATGCAATCACATAACAAACTAGTAAAACAGAGTAGACTAAAGCAATAATAGAAGAAAATTTATAGAAACAAACTGTTTTTGATAATTCGCTTCCCATTTCCATGGTGCGCAGACAAAGGGGAATTATTTCTGTAGAGAGAAGAAAGCTAATAACTTCTGTATCATCAACCTGGTAAGAAACAAAATAAAAAAAAATAAAAAATTAGAAACTAGAAACTATGACGAATTACAAAAGAATTTAAAATTGGGTAAATAGTTTACTATCAAGCAGAGCACATGTGCAAAGGGAGGAAGGTAGGGAGCAACTGGAGGGGCAAGAATAATATTCTTGCAGAAATCCCCTTGTTCAGACATTCATTTGAAACTTAAAGCTTCCT
This sequence comes from Ochetophila trinervis, assembly GCA_003254975.1. Classification (NCBI taxonomy): domain Eukaryota; kingdom Viridiplantae; phylum Streptophyta; class Magnoliopsida; order Rosales; family Rhamnaceae; genus Ochetophila; species Ochetophila trinervis. Next base: position 71,232 of record QANX01007182.1, on the reverse strand, counting down.
ATAAGAAATTGTTTTGGTTTGGTTTGAACAGCTTCTTATTAAAAGTGGCAATCTTATATGGGAACCATTACTCATTGTTCATTCCCCAAACATGCCAGAAAATGAGATCCCAAAGGTTTCCAGGACAATAAAGGTAACTAGATGTAAAATTCTCAAATTGCAGACCGCATTCTGCCAAACAAATTCTAAACTTCAACAATCACCATTAAAAAGTTCTAAACTTCTACTTAAATAATGGTATGTCAGTATTACTACGTTAAATACATTTATAATGAAGAGAAAATTGAAAGAAACATATGGTATTCGTGCAAGGTAATGTTAAGAAGGATGAATTACCTTCACCAGGGCACCAATGACACCTAAACTAGTTAGCCTCAAGTACTCAAAGGGTCTTGACTTGCTTGTTGTATTAAGGAAAGGGTAGAGATACAAAGGTATATGGGCTGCAAAGGACAAAATTTTAGTACGATAAATACTTATGTAGAATTAAAATATAGGCATCCCAGAAGGCAGCTAGAATTGCTTGAACTTAATTTTGAAAATGAACTCAAAGGCTTAGAGCTTCTTTCCATCACAATCCCAACTTACAAACAAACATAGCACCAAAACTACCATCTATGTAAATCAGTGTAAAAAAGGACACAAATCGAGATGCAGACGGGTATCCAGGGAAATACATCTTAAATGTTACAGAATATTTTTAGCATTTAAAAAGATATTGTGGCAAGTGATAGCATAAGAATGGTTAAGTTTCTTAGCTAGTGTATAGATTAACAAAGCTTGCATAGTTGAACTATATTATTAATTTGACAAATATTTGACCTGAATGTATATATTACATTTTGTATGTTCAATTTATACCTAAAACCAACAAGATTTTTTTATTATTTTGTTTTATGGATGGATGCAAATTGCAACAGAAATGAACATTAAGGCAAGTCTTTATAATTTTCATAAATATAAAATTAGCAAAATAGAGAAGCTAATGCAATTTATCTGAAAATGTTATGTGTAATATACCACCAAAATATTAGTCCTAAGTTTCATTTGCCATTCTAGATCCACCAATTCATACTTTTTTCTCCTGATATTAATCCAAACCCAGATTCATTTCAGCCTATGACTTAAACAGCTACCGTTATTATTGGAAAACAGAATTTACCAGCTAGTGTCTATCTTTATTTATTTGTCAATATTTCATCTTTCTGGAGCCCTGAGAATGCATGAAAACCAATCAAATAAGCAAAAATTGTTTCTTTACTCACTGGGCCACTGGCATAATAATCTAACCATAAATTCCCACAAAATATTTTCCCCTAGGACAAAAATTATTGGCACTTTCCTGAAAGCACTTCCTAATCCATGCCACAATCAAAATTTAAAAAATCAGACTAAGAAACACAAGCTCAAGCTCCGATGGCTTCCCAGGCCAGTTATTCTGCACTGAGTTGACATAGCCATAAATATTGACGAGGAAAACTGAATAGGAGTTTACAAACATTATCAAAAAATAATGACAGAGACAATACATAAAAAATGACAGAGACAATACGGTATAAATAATTTTTATGCTCGAAAGACGAACCAAATAAAACAAAAGAAAACATCACACCATCAATAAAGGAGTAAAAACTTCTTATAACGATCAACAGCATTACCATTGAGGAACAACATTCTTGTATCTGGGTGGGAAGCTACACACTGCAAGAAAACAAAGAAACATTGATAATATGAAGTTAACAGATTTGTTCAGTTACCACTAATAGCAAAAGCTTCAATCGATGGAAGTGGACAATAATGGTGTAGAAATTGGGCCTTAAATGTGAAGCAAAAATGCACAATGACTTGGTGAAAATTTGAGGCACTCATACACCAATAAAGCTCTGTTACCATTTTAAGTTATCATCAACCTAGAAGCTTAAGCTGTTAGGAAATAAGCCCAACTAAATTGATTCTATTAGTTTTTTGCACTTTTTCATTGTTCACTGTACTTTTTGTGTGCAAAGATATACTTTTCGAGGATAGTATTTGCCAAGAGGGGAAACAACATACAATAATTTGCTTGAACAAAGCAAAAGTGCTTTTGAATTGGAATTGATTATGCAAATCATAATTTTGAAAAAAGGAACAAAGGTACAAAGTTGATAATAATAATAATAATAATTATAAAACATGGGATAGAAAGCTTGAGTAAAACATGTGACCTGAAGAAGTGCAAGAGCATTGCAAACCCGATTTGATTGTGCTGGAGTCAAATTTGGTGGTGATAAAAAAGGGTAAATTGATACTATCTCCTGCAAGTAGAAACACAAATGACATATAGAAATTAAAAAAATCAATCAAGGAATTTAAACTTAGAAATTTACAGGTTTTAAACCCCACTCTGTGGGACATATAAAGAAACTTATGACACACCAACAAAACCTCTAATATTTGCACAGAGGGAAAAAGTAAACACATACAATTGATGCAGCATTCCATGACCAAAGAAGAATATTGATTATTCAAAAATATGAACATACAAACGGAAATATGAGCAAAATAAAATATCAGTGAGACTTTGAAACAATTGACAGTAGTTAATAGGACTTGCAGGAATTGAAAATTGAATATTCAACAGGTTCATGTTTAGTCATTGTGTATCAATTTAATTACAAAATAAAAAGTTGTATATATAAAAACGAGTGGATAATAGGGTTGTATTTATTAAGGTTATTATAGGGCATACAGACAAGTTTGAAGGTGCTCATCGTTTAATATAATTTAACTATGTACTTAATAGAATCTTTATTTACATATTAAAATAATAGCTTATCATAATAATTTTTGAAAATTATATATAACTTTTACCTGGTTAACTAAATTCCCAGTAGAATTCCTACGAAGTTACTATTGTCCTTATCTTCATGTGTAGAGTATGTGGTATAACATAAGGTTTGTTCATCAGATTTACATTTCCAAGAAAGTTATGATTGTAGTTACAAACATATCAACCTTAAGGAGATGGTACATTTCCAAGTTTGTTCATTATTTCCTATCTGTCTTTTTTCTTTTTAACTTGTAATTAATATTCCTTCATTCCTTTTTACTCGCAATTTTTTTAAGCTTAGTATTACTTGTTCATGAGAAAAAATCATAATGTATGGGAATCATTTACAATTCTCCACATATAACATATCAGTGTTTGTTGAATCTCGTTTAGACACTTAATTTTTAAGATTGGGAAGTCTTATCAGAATGCATCTTCGAGCAAATTTCAAAGGGTATGAGCTTTACGATAATTTTCACTATGTTGAAAATTTATGAAATGATTTATAACTTTAGACAAAATTTCCAAAATCACTGAAGTTTCAATAGAATTATGGATCATTTGCGGAAAATCCATGACAAAAAATTTCCTATATACAGAACTTTTCAGCTTAGTCTGTTGTATCCAATCCCCCCTCTTCTCCTCAGAAAGCCAGTAGGAGCATGTCCAACCATATAGACAAATGCTACACAAACCACAACATTGATTGGTTCTCTAAGCTATTAGCAAACGGCAAAATGAAACATTTTACAAGCATTTCACCATTGTAGCCCATTTTCCTATGCTGATATCAACTCTCACTTACTTCTAAAGTCATCAAGATATTAAAAAGGACTAGGGGAAGTTTACATATAAAGACGAGGTAGAAAAGCAAGCTTGTAACAGGAAATAAGTTTTGACTGAAACAAACGGCAGTACCGAAAGAATGTGAAAAAAGATTGTGACTAAAATAATATACTAATCATAAAGGATATACCTGTAAAAGTGCAGCAATAGTACCAAAAGAATTCCACAACAATGGAGCCAAATCTTGAAATATTTCTCTCTTCTAAAATAAAAACAGAAACAAACAGAAGTTTATTAGGCATACCTGTACGAGTGCAGCAATAGTACCAAAAGTATTCCACACGAAAGGAGCCAAATCTTGAAATAATTCCTTGTTCTAAAAATGAAACCAAAGAAAGTTTATATTGCAGCACACCTTTTTGGACAGAAAAATTGCAAAACCACCTAAAAAAAGAATATTCACATAATTAATACAAACAACATCAGCTAAAACATTTATTACATGTGTGAACCAATCTACAATATTTACTATAAAAATTCTCTTCTTTCTTTTTTACCCATTTATATAGAAGATGATGACACCACATTCACGGTCCATTTGAAGGCCCATTTAACCTATGTGCTACAAAATGGGACATACCTCTTCTATTACACAAACTGCCTATCCTGGTGAAGCAATATTCATTCCCATGTCCATAGAATGATTCCAAAATTCTACAAATTAATAACTCTGACATCCCAATGGACAGCCAAATTATAGGAACCTTCCTTCTATTTACCTGAAGTAAGCTAAGCTCCACAAACAAAACTCGTGAAAGAATTATTTTGAGACAATAAAGCCTGGAACAATCTCCAAAATCATTCTAACGCATGTTTCCTAGGTCTATGCCCAAGTGTTGTAACCTCAATAAAGCCCTAAAACGTCTAAATGATCAAGCTGCATGCCTATTGTGGTACTCAGGGCAACAAATTCTCCCCATGTCTAAACCCCACATCTTTTACAATGGGAAATCCAATATAATACGGGGCACAACAATTATTTGCCAACATATCCACGTTAACGTTAACATTTGGCTGAGGCACTGAATCATTACAAAAAACAAAAAGGTTTATATCCATGGGCAAGTTAACTATTGCATCTAAAACCAAAATAAGGGCTTTTTCCCTTCCTTTTTCTTAGGGTTAGTATCACTAATCTATCCTAAAATTTGGCCTAAATATAATTTGATCCCTTTGGTTTCAAAAATATCATTAATGTCCCTGCTAATTTGAAAAAAGTCATCATCTTCCTTCCCTATTGTTTCATTATCACCCCTTAAATTAATATCATCCACACCCCCTTATAGGGATGTAAGTAATTATTTTGAAATTATAGGGACACTTTTTATAATTAAGTCATACCTCACAAAGTGAATGACCAAGTCTGAAGATGAGGAGATATCATGTATAAGAAATGAAAACCTTAGAACTTCGACTTAAATTAGAAAATATCATCATAAAAAGGATATCTCATTTACTTACTAAGCAGTTGACGCCCATAAATAAGGTAAAAAAAATCTAATCCTATCTCACAAGCATTAAATCGCGGTAGCTATCTTTAAATAATCTTCCATTTCTTTCCAACCAAGTTAACCAAAACAAAGAAACGGTCACCCACAATACCTTCCTTTCTCTACTTCCTCTAGAATCCTTGAAAGAAGCAATCATCACTAACCAAACCAATTCAAGAAAAACCCATGAGAATCCAGCTTCTTTTACAACCAAAACGAGTATTAACTGCCACCTCAAAATGTAAGAATCCAAGATCAATAGCATCTCCACTTATTTTGAACGTGACACAACATGAAGGGGACAGCACAACCTCCATCTTTGAGCAAGGACACCAAAACCTTATGAATGGAAGATTTTGACATCCTAAATCCTACATCGAACATGTTCTAGGAAATCATAGGAACCTAAGCAAGGATAAGGGCCTAAAAATCAATTAGAGCAACTTTAGGTGATTAAATTCTATATTGCTAAAAGACAAAAATTAATTTGATAGACCAATGTTATAAAGATTATCATTACTATTGGTTTTAATTAAAGTTTTTACAATTTACAGACCAAGGTCGTTTTACTTTAGCTAAAAATTGCAAGAAATACCAATTTAATGTTCCCCTTCTACAAAAAATAAGTCAATAAATGTAAAGAAAAGAAACGAGAAGGTCATGCTAAAGCAGGATGGTCATGGGCCAGGTGACTAGCCCAAAATTCTAGTCTTTGGCCTGCGACTTTGTACATGAGGTCATGCTGTGCCGGACAAGCTAGGCTTGAAAATTGGCTTATCCAACCCAGTAAAGTATTTAACTATTTACATAAGGATATAAAACTAAATAAATAAATAAATAAATTATGACGATATCAAAAAAGTATTAAACATATTTTGACCCGACATAAGTTAATATTGCTATCTTTATTTTCATGGTAAGGAAATAGCATTATTTAAAAAAAGATAACTTCACAAAGGAATCGACAAGAAGTACAACTATGAACTATCTAGCTGGCACAAATCCCATTTCCACCCTGACCGAAACAGGAAAAATAAATAAGTAGAAAGAATATGCTTTGAAGCTTGTTATGTGTTTAATACCATGCTTGAGATTCTAAAAAGCAATTGCATTACATGCTAAAGACATGCTGTCTGATGCTTCAGTTTATATATTTGTTGCACTCAATAACAGTTGATTAGACACCCATGATATCTGTATCTTGTCAAAATTTCATTTAACCACCTAGTTAGCATATATCATAGAAAACTCTCACAAAAAAAAATCTTTTGCATTTTCATTTAGGAATGAAATTTTTCAAAATGAGAGTAATACACAGACACAGTTGAGAACTAGCAGTCCAACCATATACTCAAAAAAGCAGAACATCAGCAAATACAAATAATAGAATTAGAAAGATAAAATAACGCACTCTAAACTTTGTTAATTGTAAAGAAAGGAACTTTGCCAAAGTCCTTGGCTTTACAATACCAAATTATGTCAAATATCAAATCTTTCATACAAACTCTTGTAGTTCTCATCCCTATCAACCCAAATCAATCAATGCCAAAACTGCACACCTATAGACATCGTTTACTTTCATTTATAAACCCCAACCATAAACTTTACGCTAACAAAGGAGCTAGAATGACATGAGACTACCAGTTCTTAATTCTTATAACCACAATAGTTTAGCTGAAACAAGTATTCACTGAGGCCAACCTTACTCCTCTATTACACATAAGAGGCACCTTCTAAGGGCCATAACTAATATGTCATATCCTATTACATATGACTCATATGTTCTCATGCTGTTTATGCTACTTCCATTCCCAGCATAACTAAATTAGTTCAAATGTGAAAGAACCTAAATATATATATCCAGCAACCAATTTGTTTAACAAAGGAAAAATACATAAAAACCAGCCAAAATTGATATTTCCATTAACGAACAAAACAAAATGTCAAACATGCATGGTGCATAAAAAGATTAAACATGGAAGTGCCAAAAGGGCTTGCTCAGAAAGTATAAAGCTAATGAAGCTATTGGACAAGGAGGCTAGATTATAGGTACAGAAAAACAAAATCAATTACTGTTACATCACTTAGTTTTCATTGCATGCAAGAACGCAACCAATTGTAACAACTTAAAACCAAAATTCTAAAGATTAATAAATATACATTCAGCATTGCCAACCGAAAAACATAAGACCTTTTCATCAACTAAATTAAAAGCGATGAAAATTATTTAGAAAAGTAGGTACCTTGGAGAGTTCAAGCAGAGCATTTTCCCTAAGATCAGGATTACTGAGCTCAAGAACCAAGTGCTCGGCCGATGCCATTTTTCTATCTTTGTTTCCTTGAGATCCTGCTACGCTTGGTGCTGATGCACTTGGACCTCCGAATGCCACATTCATTGACAAAGACTGGGGAAGATTCGCCATTGATTTCTCTTAAATTTGATTTCCGTTCCTTTACCTCCTCAAAACCCATCAGCAGATTGATCATTAAAAAAATAAAAAAAGAAAAAGAAAAATACCCATCAATCGAAACATGAAAGATCATCGCCATTACTTTCTTGAATTCACAAAAACAAAAACAGATTTGATTTTTCGGTTACTCACTCGTCAGTGGAGGAAACGGAATATGGATCCCTCCTCGCCGTTACTCATATAGATAAAAAAGACTCGAAAGCCAATCTGATTTGGGTTAAGTACGAGGATTGAAGTTTTTTATTTTTATTTTATGAAATTAGGGCTGAACTTTGAAGTGTGTTTGAGAAAGAAAAAAATAAAAAATACAATGACATTCATAACTCTTCAATCTAATCGTTTCACACCAAAAATAATAATAATAATAATCTTTTCAAAAAATAAGCTAGACCATTGAATTGTTATTATTATTGAAATTGACTTTAACTAGCATGTTTAGTTTGTATATCTTTCACATTTATTTATTTTTTAATTAAAAAAAAAGTTTTTTATTATTAAAAAATTAAACTTTTAATATTTTCAGTAGTTTTTTATCGCTGCAAATACTAAAATTTTATACTTAAACAAGCTTTTTTTTTCTTATAAAATTATAATTAAAATTTGAAATTATTATTAGAAGATAGAAGATTTTCTTTTTTGGTTAGTAAAGAAAAAGGGCGAGTAATATATATATGGGACCCTTGAAGTTTGCCTTGTGTTTAATATTTTAGATTTTGAAAATTCAAATTTTTTTTTTGGGTGAATTATTTCGAAAATTACATTTGGTATGAATGGGTTCATCCAACCTTTATATTTTTGCTGCATGACACGTTAAATATTAAAAATATTCTTTAACAGATAATAAAAAAACAATCAAATTTAGATAAAAATAAATTTAAAAAAATTACATATAAATGTTTTATTTTCACAGTGTGTTTCCTCATAGCCATTCCACTCTAACTAAACAGGAAAAACTCAGCTCCATTTGGAGCAGACTAAGGGGATCAGAGTGTATGGGATAAATTATCATCTCTATTTTCCATACTATTACTTGTAAAATATAATAATTAATCTAAACTATAGTTTACATGTCCAATGTTCTTTTAAGAAACAAATTGGCATAAATTTAATTTTTTAATCCATATAATATGTCACAGAATATATTTAGAACAAATTTCATCAATAACCCTCAGGTTTGACAAAAATAAATCAAAACATCCACATTTCGAAATATCATCATTTAAACCTCTGAAATTAACCATTAATAGATTTTTATTTTATTTGTTTACTAAATTGAATTATAAAATGTTTATTTTACCCTTGTATTTCAAAATAAATATCAAATTATATTTTATCAATTATTTTATTAAAAATATATTTAAAAAATGACAATGATTTACGAATAGCTAACTGGCATTGTTATTTAATATATGTTATTATATAAAATAAAATAAAAACTATAAAATAACAATTTAATATTTTTTTTTGGTAAAATCAATTTAATTACACAAAGGTCAATCAGACTTTCCATAAGTTATTTTATTTTTGTTTTTTGCCAACTTTTATTTTCATAAGTTAGCTTAGCCAAAAAAAAAAATCTAATATTTTCATTATTTCTTATTTATTCATATGGAAACAAAACTAAAATTAAAGGTCTCAATTGAAATGAAAGGCTAATACCTAAATTAAAACCAAAATAAAAATTGAAACATTCAATTGACTATTAAAAATTGATGATCTAAAGTGCATTGGGGCCAAACAAAAAGGTCCAAAGGTACGTTTAACCCCCCCAAAAAAAAAATCACCTCAACAAGAACAATTTTGTGGTTCTGCTTATGTCCACATAGGCATCCATGTGTTCAGCAAGTCCACATAGTATGCCACATGAACATATATTAAAAAAAATGCAATTGAAATTTAAATCCTAACTATTAGTTGGTAAGAATTCCAACTATTCAATTACACATTTTCATGCCCTCAATTTACTTGTAAAATTTTCAAAAAAAATTATAGACAAAAAGGTTGACATGTAATAAAATGAAATTTGAAGAAGTGTTCTATTAAAGATACAAAGCCATTTTTTAAAACTGGCAAAACAAAGGGAGTGATACTGTAATTTTCCCTTCTTTCTATTTGATAATACCTGCCAATGCTTCCAGTGGTGAAAATGGAACTCCTTTCCCTCAGGAGATGTGAATCAAAATCTGAATATCTCTTCTTAAAAAATGCAGAAGAAAACAACTTCATCTTACCTTTTGCTATACCTCAATCCAACTGTATCCTGTGCTTTTCTCTACGCTTCTCTCTATCATGCTTCTCTGCACTTCTCCGGTTTCTTCCCACACGCCGCATTCAGAATAAACTTTTGACAATAGTACAAAAGGTGCATCATCCTCTGGAACCAACTGAATTAACTTCTCTGCAGTCCATTCTCCAAGCTCTCTGTTCCCGTAAATCCTACAGCCACTAAGCAAGGATCTCAATATCGCAGGCCAAGGAGCATAGGGCATTACTTCAATTATCCGCCGAGCATTGTCAAGATATCCATTTCTAGAAAGCATATCAACCAAGCAACCATAAACATCTGGAGATGGTTCCATCTTGTAATCCGTGACCATTGATCGAAACAAATCAAGGCCTTGATCAATGAGTCCCATATGACTACAAGCTGATATAGCGGACACAAATGTCGCTTGGCTGGGATGCAGATTAGACAACTTCATTTTTTCAAATATTTTCATAGCTTCCATGACAAAACCATGATGAGCAAAAGCCATGATCATAGTATTGTGTATAATGACATCGTTCAATCTATCTGACTGACTATAAGCCATCATTGAGCTGTTAATGTCCCCACATTTTGCATAAGCATCAATAACTCCGCTTGCGACAAAGGCTTGAGCGTTGAATCCCATTTTAATGACAAGTGAATGGATAGATTTAGTTAGAAAATAACCTGCAATACTGGCACAACAATTCAAAACGCTGCCAAAAATGAACTCATCAGGCTTCTCACCACCTTCTTTTAGAAATTTGAGAAATCCAATAGCTTCATAAGTATGTCCCTCCTGGGTTAATGCAGATATCATAGAACTCCAACATACCAAATCTAATTTCTCATGGCCATTAAGAAATTCAAAGCAATCATCTAATAGCCCAAATTTAACATAACCATTAATCAATAAACTACATACATATACATTGAAAGAGAAACCAGACTTGATGATAGCACCATGAATTTGTCTGAAGATTTGTTGGTTTTCAAATTTAGAACAAGCTTCCAATACACTGGAGAAGGTATATTCATTTAATTCAACTCCTAAACCCCACAAATTATCAAAAACCTTTAGGGCTTCCATGTAACAATAATTCCAGGTGTATGCAGAAATCAACTCATTCCAAGCAGTTATGTTTTGTATAAATACTCCGTTGTTGTCAAAGATTAGAGAGACCAATCCCATAGCATTACATCTAGAAAACATATTGATTAATGAGCGTGTGATATTGGTTTCATCGTGAAACCCAAATTGTAACGCTAGACAGAAAAACTGAAGTCCAAGATCAAGATCAACTAGCTCTGCACATAACCTGAACAAGATTGAAAAAGTGATATGGTTGGGTTTCACAGTATCTAACCTGAACTCATGGAACAGGTCTGCAAGTTTCCTTGCATTTGCTTGTTGAGATATGGATGCAAATGTAGTGTTCCATGATATAACATCTTTATTTTGTATCCTATTGAACACTTTCAAAGCTGAGTCCTTTGTGTCATTCCTAAAGTACATATCCATCAAACAATTCATCAATGAAGTATTATATTCCATGTCACTTGGGATGACCAATCCATGGAGCTGTTTTCCAAAATCCAAATTTCCTGTAATGGAGCACCCTTTTAGAGCGTTAATAAAGGTGAATTGGTCCATGCTTATACCCCTAGGTAGCATTAAAGAAACAATTTTCAGGGCATCAATGCCATAGCCACATTGCAAATACCCTCCAATAATAGCATTCCAACAACCAACATCAGCACTGGACATGGACTCAAACACTTCTTTAGCAGACCGAATGTCCTCCAACTTAGCATACATGTTCAGAATAGAACTACCCACAAATAAGTTCTGTTCAATCCCAATTTTCAATGCAAAACAATGAATACTTGAACCAAAATCATATGAACCTGCACTAGCACATATCTTTAAAACACTACCAAGAGTGAACTCATTTGGTCGCAACCCACTTCTTACCAAGTCCAAATAAATCTCCAAACCAACTTGAAACTCAACATTTTGGACTGCACCGGAGATCATCAAAGTCCATGAAACAAGGTTTCTCTCCACCATATCATCAAACAACTTAAATGCATCACCCAAATATCCGCATTTTGTATACATCTTTATCAAGTTATTCTGTGAGAAAACATCATTAGTATGTCCCAGCTTGATTACACAGGCATGCAGTTGGGTACCAAGCACATATGATTTTGCATTTTCAGAGAAGGAGAGGGCAGTGGAAATTGTAGACGGATCTTTCCCTGCCAAAAGAATAGAGCATGTAGAGCAGGAATTGGAACAATGGAGTTGGAGCCGGTGTTTGACAATTGTTTCAAACTGACAAGTCTTGTTTATACAAAAAACCAAACTTTTTAGCTTTGAAAGTAGCATACACCTCTTAGCCTTAGACTTCTTATTAGTCTCTCTTGTTAACACATACCATCCAGGACAGGGTCAGAAACTCAGCTACAAAATTTCAAGTTTGGAACTGATCATCTTAACCACAAAGGGTCCTGTTACGACTATATGTTCTGCAACTTAGGAGATCCTGGCTTTAGTTGGGATGTTCTTACAGCTAGTGCAAGATTGGTCATAAGAGAAGAGGCAACACACTGAAAGAAAAACAAAGCAGCAATTTTTAATAGCTCCAATACGAAAAGCATATGAAACAATCTAATTTCCTCATCTTTAAGTTCAAGTGATTTCCACATCAAGGAAGTCAAGAAACTGACTACAGTCAAATCTAAATTACAGATAAACCTGAAAAAAAAAAATGAAAGAAATATATACGATTCTACAGTTAAGGGTCACAAAATCCTCCCAAATCTTCTAACTCATTCTCAATGCCATACACTCTTCCAACTCAGCCCCATTCTCAATAATCCTCTTATTTTTCATTCTAATCACACAACCCAAAGCACCAAAAAAAAAAAAAACTTTACACCTTCATAAGTTCACTGATTTAGTTTCCCTGACAAAACTGTAAAAACTTTTTATTAACAAGGGAGCTATGGTTACACGGTGCTACCAACTTTTAGAATCAGAGCAGGTCAGCTGAACCAAGTATTAATTTACCATAAGCAACTGCCAAGAAAAAAATTGCATTCTCCAACATACTTGTCAATTTTGTATTCTTGTTTCATATGTTATCATGCTCTTAGTGTCACTTGCACCCCAATCAAAACCACATCAATTGAAATGACAAATCTTGTATATCTGGCTGAACTTTCTCTAGCAAAATGAAAAATTGACTTTTCCATTAGCAAAAAGTTATAGGCATAACAATTTAAAATTGACACCACCACAATGAGTAGCTGAGAAATTGTATACAAATAATTAATATAAAGGATTACCAATTCTTAACCCAACTCAATTCTGATGAAAATATTAGCTGCTCTGGCCAATTTATACGCACAAGAAAAATAATTACTTTCTTTCATTACAGTTAATTTTTTATTCCAAAATATTGCAACTACACATAGAACGATCAAACAAAGCTAACACTATAAATCAAGGCCAATAAAACAATATTACTAGAAAACCTCCCATTTTTCCATTTTCCAATTATCAAAACTTGGTATTAAATTCATAAAGATCAATCAAAATCCATCACTGACCATTCCAACCCAAAAGAAAGACCTTTAAATCAATATAACATAATCGATACAATGTGGGTAGAAAAGTAGTCACCTTGGAAAGTTCAAGAAGAGCAAGATCAGGGCTAATGAGCTCAAGCACCAAGTGCTTATTAACAGCCAATGGGCAAGATTTTCCATCAGTTCTTTTTTTCTTCACTTTCCACGCTTCACTGGGAAAATAAATAAGACAAAAAAAAAAAAAAATGAAATTCTTGCTTCCAATCAAAATTCGAAGATTAGAAAAATCAGAAATACTACAAAGTTAATGCAGGAATCAGGAAGAAAATTAACAGCAACGACTAAAATGAAGTAATTACTACCCACTGCTCCATGACACACGCAAAAGGAAAATAAAATAAAAAATAAAAAAATAAATCTTAACTAAGAACAAAACTTAAATGCTCTAATCAATTAGCTGGGGATATCCTAACTGGGTTTTGAATTCTTATGTTAGATGTGGGTATGGAGGGCATTCCTCGAGGAATCCTGTGAGAGTTAAAAAGTGTTCTCTGTTTCCAAATTGCCACTGAAAAAAGAAGAAAAAACTTAAAAGGAATCAGACCCACCTCATTTTTTTATTTTGTTTTTTCTGGCTTCCAATCAAAAGCAAAGGGTCAGTGACTTCGCAGCGGCTTCGGCAACATAGACTACGGTGGCATGGGAGTCGAAGTTGGTGTTCATCAAAGGACTGCTGACTGCTGAGAATAAACAGTTTCTTTCCTTTTTAATATTTTCTTTTCTGCAACGCTAAAATAACCTTATAAACAATTTAATTATCATTTCAAATAAAAAATTAATTGTACATAAGGAAAAAAAAAAAAAACAGTGGTTTTTTTTTTTTTTTNNGGGGGGGGGGGGAAATCAGAGAATAGTTCCTTCGATAATAATGTTTGTATTTGTGTGTATTTATTTTTTTAGAGAAAGATTGTTTTGGTCTTTATTTTTTAAAATAATAATTTTGTTTTTTGTTTTTTCAATAGCTTGTAAATAGTTCAAATCCCTTACCTAAACAAAAAATTAATAAGAGCTTATAAATATATGTTCATAAAATATGGAATACGAATTTAGCAAAAGAAAAATAAAAATATGAAATACCATATTAATATGTTATAGCGCGAGTGTAGTATGTTATATTTGACATGAGCATGCTTTTATGCATATACAACATGAAACTTTAATTATTACATAACAAAAATAAAAAATTCAACTAAAATATCATGGTTTCATAAAATAAAATAAAAAACTAAAATATCATGGGTGGGCAAATGGCCGTACANTTTTTTTTTTAAATGTCCAAAACTCTCTTTGCAAGATTTTCCTCAAACATCGTAAAAAAAAAAAACGCTGCATTTATTTGTGTTTTAAGGTCAACAAAAATAGTGTGCTACATTTTTAACTTTTACATTTTCTATGAATGTGAAAATTTTATTTCTGAAGGGCTTCAATGATTTTCCGTACTCTGCAGACTGCAGTGTGACTGACCCTTCAATTATTATATCATTATTGTATTTAAGTTTTTGGTTTCGTTTTTATTAATTTTATATAAATGCAGTAATTACACAAATTTGATATTTGTTAAAAAATTATATTTATCTATTTCTTTTTTCATACATCTAAATGAAAATAATTTAGAGCTACTAAAAAATTATATATGTTATTATTTCTCAATTTTAATTACAAACCATATTTTGAAAAATCAGTTGTAATCTATTTACTAAATTAAAATTTAATAATTTATATACTAACTATCAAATAAATAACTTATAATATTATTTTATGTACTATATTATTTTTAATTCAATTAATTTATAATTATATGATACAACTGCTTATAACACTTCGTGCAAATCCTAATATGCATAATGCGTACATGCTTATAAGCCTATATTAGAAAAAGGAAATAAGGTAATAATGTTAGGTGCTTACTTTACTTATTTGGTTTATTTTTGTAAATTTAGGGTGTTTGGAGGGTAGACTATATGAGATTGTGTAGATAGCACACTGAGCCTAATGTCTGCATTCTTCGCGAAACGACTTCGTCCCGAGAGCTGCTTGAGAGATCGGAAGACGCAGTGACGCCGCACTCTGTTTCAGCGCCACCCCTTGCTTCCCCGGTATCTACCCTCTTTCCATTTTCTTTCTTTTTCTCTCTCCTGGGTCTCCTTGAGATGGGTTTGGGATTTGGTAGTGGATTCTCTCAGAAGAATGCGAATCATGTTTCTTTGCATTGGTTTAATGGCGATTTAAAGGTTCTCTACTATCCTAAGCTAAGAATCTGCCTTCTCATATCCCATTGCACATCTTCGGGTTTTAAAATTTAAAATCTTTAATCTTTTAATGGAAAATTCATTCTCAAAAAAAAAAAAAAAGNAAAAAAAGTCTGTCCTATTTTTTTTTTTTTTTTCGAAAGAAACTATTTTTCTTGTATGAAAAATTGAAAATCATGTTTAGAAGGAGAAGAAAGTGAAAAACCTGGAGTAAGGAGGAAAACCCATGAAGAAAATGAAAAACCCTGGTGTAAGTGGTCGTATCTGTGCGTTTCAAAGCAGTCTTTAGTGACTAAGAAAATATTTATGACTAATATTATGCTAAAGTATACAATCCAAACTACATGGATTGATCCTCACCCAAATAAAATAAAGAATAATTTTTATAGCAAGCTGAAAGGTAGGCACCTCTTTGCCACATAGAATTCCCTTTTTACCATTTTGGAAGAACATGGGTTTCCTATACAACAAAGGCACCGACTTTAGGCATTTTAGCCAAAGGCGGACACACAATCAGCGAATGCCCATTACACTTTGTATTTTTTGTTTCTTATTTCCTCTTTGCTTACTTCTTATGCATATAGTACTGTTGAATCTATTATAACCAAATTGCCTTTACAGGTCTTCATAATACTTTATAAAACTTATATATTAAACATGGTCATCACTTCCCACCAATATAATCTGATCGCTGGAGTAAGGCAAATTGGATTCTGCAAAATTTAGATAGTTTAGGGATTAGCTTTTACTTCTACTTGTTCAATAGTAAAAGAAAATGGCTAGCAGTTAAGCTTTTTTATTATTGTGTGTGCTTTAATTGGACGTATAATATAATTTACTTTTCCAATTTTCCTATAGAAATAAGTTACTTCTATGTTAGGATGTCGCTTCTAGAAAAAGTGATCTCTTTGATGATTAATAAAAACTTTTTTCCATGGTATTCTCCACTTCATTTGAAAAGACAAGATTTTCTTTAACTGTCATTGTAAATGGACAATCAGATTGCTGTTTTATGATCTCATAATTTAGGACTTTGAACACTTGGGTAGAGAACGCTTCGATAATTGTTCTTGGAAGTAAATGAGAATGCTTTATTTGTGTTCTCTGTTATCGTATTTTCATACTGTAGATTGATTTATTTGTTATGTTTTCCCATCTCCAGATTGTTTTGCGTCTGATTAACTGAAGGCGGTGCCGCTTTGGGCTGGAGGGGAATGAGTGGAAGTGGTAGAAAACGTAGTTCGAAGTGGGATTTGCGGGATGAACCTCACTTTGATGATATAAATTTACAAGATGATGGGTGGCCTGGAAAAACAGGTAGGCCATTTCGACATAGAGAGTCAGGACATGGATGGCATTCTCCAGAGCTTGCTCGTAGCAATGGTTCAAAGTGGTCTTCCTCAGAGATAAGCGATATGAGGTCTAAGCATGATTCAGGATTTCCGTCTAGGGAAACTTTTCCCGGAAGCAGAGGTTCACATAGGAATGAGAACACTGATAAAGACTGCAACAGGTATATAGAAGAATCCACGGCATGGGATAGAGATGGAGGTTATGGCACAAGAATGTCACCAGGTCTTGATGACTGGAGACAACAAAATCATAGTCAATCTCCTAAAAGTGGCCGGAGCAGGTCAATGAGGTATTTTTTACTTATACTGAATACTTAATTTTTCAATATTGAAGTATTAACTGAATATGTGTGTAATATAAATATCATTATGCAATACTGCATAATTGTGTTCATTTCACTTTGCTCGGAAGCTCTAAATGTTGAAATTAAAGTATAATAAACCAACTAGTTTGTAAGGGGAACTTATAGTGAAAGGGCAACTAATTAAACAAGGAAATGATAAAAAAGTGAAACTAAATAAGCTAGGAAACACATACAAACAAAACCAATAAAATTCTAGAATATAGCTTGCTATTTGTTTGTTTTCTCCCTTGTTATTGGATATTTATGTGCAGGGGTAGGAGTAGGAGCAGGAGCAGGAGCAGGAGCAGGAGCAGAAGCAGAAGCAGGAGCAGGAGCCCTGTGCGTAGCTTTAGACGGGATTCAGGGTTTCTTGACAGAAGTAGAAGCAGACCAGTAGTGTCAGCTCAATTATGTAAAGATTTTGTTGCTGGAAGATGCAGGAGAGGTAGTCATTGTCAGTTTCTTCACCAGGGTAATCAAGATTATGAAAATAACTGGGATAATAGACAAAGGAAAAATGGAAGCTCAAAATATTCCAATCCCCGCGATGCTAGAGACCAATCATTGAGGAGTGGACGATCTGCATATTGTACTGATTTTGTGAAAGGGAGGTGCCGGAGGGGGGCATCTTGTAGGTTTGAACATCATGGTGCTTCTGATGGGTTCAATAAAGGGTCTGTGGATGAGGTTAGTAGAGAAACGGAAAATGACAGAAGGAAAAGAGATACATCTATTGAGCAAAGTGTTGACCGTGAACCCCGCAGGAGCAGTGATATTCCTTGCAAATTTTTTGTTGCAGGAAATTGTCGTAATGGGAAGTATTGTCGATTTTCACATCATAGTCAGACGGGTGCGAGTCCTAATGGTAAGTCACAGCATGATAAGTGGGGCCCAGGTAACAAATTGGATGATGTGGACCAGGTGTGGGATGTTCCAAAATGGAGCAATTCAGTTATTGTGCCAGATGCCGCGAAGTTGAATGAGGACAAAAATGGAATTATAGGTGCTCAAGAGGCAAGGTCTACTTGGTCTGCAAATGACGATAGGTGGGGAAGTAATTTGACTGACGAGAATGAAAAACCGACTGTTAGTCATGAGGCAGCTAAAATCAATGAGAAGGAAGCCCTTCGGTGGAAGGCAGATAATGCAGGTCCAAGCATGGGTTTATCCGAACCAAAACATACTGAAAAGTGGCTCGGTGATATGGATATGTCTCCTGATTGGAACTTTGCAGTCCAATCATCCAACTATGTTGTGAAAGAAGACAATAGTCATATTACTCGGGGTTTAGAATCTTCAAGTCGCAATGATGTATCTTTAACCACTCGTGTACAGAGTATAACTCAAGATCCTTTTGGTATAATGCACAGTGCTGCTACAATTGTGCAACCAATGATAATTGAAAAATCTGTCATGCAACTGAACCATGATTTGAGAGAAGATGGTGCTATTGCATTGTCATATGATGATAAGAATGCTGTGGGAAAAATTGGCTCTTTACATGCTGACCCAAAAATTTCTGCTCAGACCATATTAGCTCAAAGCTTTGACCAGAATGGCCAGCATTCAAGTGCTTTTCCTCTTTCAAGCTTAAACACAATTCGCCAAAATCAGCCAGTGATCCCAACTGAAACTCATAAAGGAATTCTTAAAAATCCACAAAACATGCCACTGTCTCCAGAGGGAAAATATCTTGTCAAACCGGATTCTGGGGATCTAAAAACAGCGGTCGTTAATTCTGGAATTCCTTCAACTCAGAAAATGGTAAGTGGTGAGCAAATCAACCAACTTACCAATCTGTCAGCGTCTTTGGCACAGTTATTTGCAAACGGACAGCAGCTTCCACAACTTTATGCAACTCTAAACTCCAATAATGCTGTGGGTGTGCCTTCCTTTGCCAGTGCTGAAGGGTCTGTTGATCCAGTTTCATCAGCAACTCAGCCTGTAAATGATGAGACAGAGTCTAAGAGGCCTGACATTAGTAATAAACCCCCTGGAATTCTATTGAACCCTGCTGCACATAAAAGTAATCTTTCTGATGGAAAACCAGAAATAAAATTGACAAACTCAACTCCATCACCTCGTCCTGGTGGACCAGATGGTGATGATAGTTGTGAGGATAGCGAGGGAAATAATAAAATGGGGGATGAGAAAAGCAAGAAAGCACAAGAGAATAGGAAGGCCCAAGAGGATGGTCCCTCGGAGGACGTAGATAAAGATGGAGCTGATGATAGCAAGAAATGCAAGGATACGAAGGGAACTCGTGCATTCAAATTTGCACTTGTTGAGTTAGTTAAGGAGCTTCTAAAACCAACATGGAAAGATGGTCAAATCAGCAAAGACTCTTACAAAGTTATAGTGAAGAAGGTGGTTGACAAAGTGACAGGTACACTACAAAGTGCTAACATCCCTCAAACGCAAGAGAAAATTGATCATTATCTATCACTTTCAAAGCCGAAGCTCACAAAACTTGTACAGGTGAGTGCTGTCCATAGATTTTATGTAATTTTGAGTTAGTGTGAATATGGAAACTCCTTTAGGATCTGCCAAAACCCCCTCTCTCAAAGTTATCATTTTTTTCTATGTTGCTGGTTTGGTTTATTATATCTTTGCTTAATAATTTCTATACCATCCCTATTATTATTCATTGCATGTATTACTTTGTATAAACATGTTTCTATTCTCTAAAAGAATATTTCTACAACTGAAAAGACGAAAATGTCAAAAGTTGTAGATGGAAGAAGAAAATTGGATTCATGCAACACTGCACCTAGTTAAGGTCACTGCTTTTAAGAGCACAACTTGGTGCTGAAGGCAACCCTGAAAACTCTGGGGTGTTTATTTGTTTATTTTTTGTTATGAATTTTTTTGTTTTTTTTCATTTGCCAGAAATAAGGGTAGTTATGTAACTTTATTAAGTTGTGCCTAGCTCTGATATAACAAGCTTTGTAGTTTTGTTATTTTTCTTGTTACTGAAATATGAGATTTTTCTGCTTCTTTTAGATGTGTCATGTTATATCTTTCATTTTTCAAAAATCCAAACTAAATTAATAAAAAAATAATTAAATAAAAAATTTAGAATAAAAAATATTTTTTATTTAAAATAAGGGTAATTTACACAAATATCTCCTTTACTTTATTTTTTTTCATAAACCTTCTAATTTTTATTTCCAGTCAAAACCTCCTTTTATTGTTTTTCTCAAATATATTTACAAAATATTCCTTTAGAAAACTATTTTGGGCAGTGGTGTTTTTGTCATTCAAAAAATAGTCTATGTTGACCATCAAATTTCACAATTTGACAGATGGAAGGGTATTTTATTGCAAAATATATAAAAACACATGGGGAATATGTACAATAATCAGAAAAATAAAGGGTATGTGTGAAAAAAAGTTTAAACTAAAGAGGCTTTTTGTGAATTTTACTCTTAAAATAAAGTAATCTTCATTATAAATAAATTTTGGAACTAAGAATTTTTACTAATTTATTGTAACATCTTTATAATTAAAGTTGTTGATGCTAAGCTAATTATTATGTTATACAGGGAGATGATTATAAATCTTATAACTCGTTACTTATAATAATTATATTTTATTTTTATTAGATTTCTTAAAATTAAAGTTCAAAATCCCACAAAACTTACCACAAGTTAGGCTTGTGCTCATTGTGAATGCTAAGGTCCTGTTTGGCATAGCTTCTGAGAAGCTACTTTTGGATTCTAATGTCAAAAGCTTACTTTTGGAATTGTTTGGACAACTTTCCTGAAAATTCTTTAGGCCTTCAAAGGAGTTTCTAACCAAAGTCAGTAAAAAGTAGCTTTTCAGAAGCATTTTTGAAGAAGCAAAAGTTATGCCAAACATGGCTTAAAATTCTTTGGTTTACATTTTTTTTTTTGCTGCTTAAAAGCATTGGTTATAGTTATTAGGTTCAATTTCAAGTTCTTTTTTGCCATTTTTTGGATGCTAATATGAATGGAATTTTTTTTTTTGGTTCCGTGCTAATGATAATTTTAGAAGAAATATGAGATAACCCAATAGAAAAAACCTAAAGTAGTAGAAAAAACATAAATTAACTTCTTTGTTTAAGTTATGTTCTGTTGATCTATTCTGTTTGATAATTTTTTTTCCCTTTTTTTTTTATATTATCTTTTCTCATAGCTTGTATGATAATATTTTTTTCTACCCCGCCTCTCCTAATTATATTTAATCTTGCTTCGATAATGGTTTGTTTTCTGATTGACTTTGTACAGCTCTAGCTTTGATGTAATTGTGAACAATGACCTGTTGTCATGTTCATGTTATGCTTATTGTGTCTTCTGGTTTGAGTAAATTCCTAATGTGATTGCTTTTTATATATCCATTGTCCCCTCAAACTTGTATATTTTCATTTTGAAGTTATTGTACATTGTAAATATCTTGCTTGTTGGGACCTCCTTTCTCGTCCATTTGAAGAAAAAGGATAAGAAATATCATGTGGAATAACATGTTATGAATAAAATGTTTTCTACTTGTCATTTTATTTATTTGTTTGTTGTCTTTTCTCATAGCTCGTAGAGGGAGAGATTTTAGGGCCTGTCATCCTTCCAAAAACCCCCAGAAATATCATTTTACAAACCTAGAAAAATTTACTGTCATTTATTTCTGGGTAGTTTACTGTTTTAGATTTGTTGATTTATTGCGACTCTTCATAAAATGTTGTTTATTCTTATCTTTAACATACATTGAGTTAAAATAAATAAGATTTTGGTCCCCTGGCACTGGTAAGTTCCAATAATTTAGTTTCTGTTGTTTTGTTTCTAATGCAAGGTCCATATGTTTTCATCTTGCGTAAATGCAATCAAGTTATTATTTTCTTTGTGGGAATTTGATTACTGTCTCTGTTTTGTAATTTTCTTGTTTTACAACCTTTGTATTTTATTGTTTTTTGTTGTAGGCATATGTTGACAAAAGTCAGAAGGGCTGAATGAGGCATGAGACTTCAGTGTATATTTAATTTTCTTTCCTGTGTCATACAGCAAGCTTTCATGACATTTATTTCTTATGTATTTTAGTTGTTTAACAAGTTTAGCTAACCTCTCAACTTTATATGCTAGATGTTTAGAACTTTTTGGTTGAATTTCTTTTTTGCTTCTCTTTAATATTTTGGTTAATCTTCCAGTGTATAATTTACCTCAGGCTGATTATAATTGAGCGTGTAAATTTGACTTGTTATTGTTCCTGTTACAATTCTGCTTTTTCTTATTGTTTCTAATGCAATTATATGTAGTATGGTTTTCCCTACCAACTAGGAACTCTGGACACTGACATCTTTGTTCTTGGAGCTCTCCAAAAAAGGAAACAAATAAATTTAGCATGAGAGAAGTCCTTTCCTTGTAGCTAAGTTCTTCCTGATTCATGTGTGTATCTATTTGATTCACTCAGGCACAGTAGTTCCATTTGCCTTTAACTGTAAAAAACTCATCCACAGATGATTTTAGCCTCTCCAAGCAATGAAATAGTAGTCTCGTACGCAGAAGTTACTTGCTGCAACTTTTGCTTTGATGAGATTTAGATAGGCTCGAATTAAATTTGGGCTGGATTTTTTTGAGCATATTTAATTGGCTAACACAAGTTGTAAACGATGCAAATTATTTCGTCTGAAGAAGGAGAAAGAGGATCTGACCCTTTTTGATTTGGACTATATGACCAATGCTAACTTGGCTATGTTTAGGTGCTCTTGCCAGTTGAATTACCATTTTTTTCTAAAAGATTAAGCTATTAGTAAGTGAGTTATTATTTTTTTAACATTCTCTTTCGCATGTATGTTCGTTATTTTTGGGACTTTACATGTATTTTTGGACAAATGTATATAAAAATATAATTATGTAATTTCAAGAAATTCGATGATTTAATTATTCAACTACATGCACTTTGCCCAATTAATATTGGCAGCGCATAGCTGTAATATTTCAATTATTGTCTAACTTAATTACATTGTTTCTTTTAATCTGAAGAACGTGCCCGGATCAAATCTTTGAATGGTTCAACAAATTTTGGAAGAGAATCTTTTGAAATTTTTAATTACGGTGTGGCTAGCCGTTAAGAAAATTATATATATAAAAGACCAAAACTAGCTTTTTTAAGTCTTATTTTTATTTTTTATAATTACGGTGTGGCTTAACCTGGTTTGAGTTGACTTCAAATGTTAAAGGCCATATAAACATTTGATACGGGAAGCCTTGGATCTCCACAGCATAATCGTACTTGTATCTCTTGCATACTTGAAACAATTTTCTGCATTATCTCCAATAAACCAATGGCGGAGATTGTCCTCTCTCGCATTGCCGAGGAGATCATTGGAAGGTTAGCTTCTGCAGCTGTTCAAGAAGTTGGATTGCTGTGGGGAGTCAAGGGTGAGCTTTCCGGCCTCGAAGACACCATTTCGACAATAGAAGCAGTGCTTGTCGATGTAGAGGAGAAGTAGAACCACAATGGTCAAGTCAAAAACTGGCTTAAGAGGCTTGAAGATGTTGTTTATGAAGCTGATGACTTGATGGATGAGTTCAACACTAGGGCGGCTTTGCTGCAGCAAAGGATGCTTGGAAGCGAAATGACCAAGCAGGTATGCACTTTCTTCTCTACCTCTAACCAACTTGCCTTTCGACACAAGCTAGGTCGCAAAATAAAAGCTATCAAGGAACGGCTGGCTGCGATTAGAGACGACAGGCAATTCCATTTAGAGGAGAGTAGAATTGTCGCTAGAAGGAGGGAGGATACTCACTCGTATGTGCCTGAAGAAGAAGTTACTGGGAGAAATAAAGATAAAATGGCAATCTTTGAATATTTGATGGATGAAAATATTGAAGAGAACCTAGGGGTGATTTCCATAGTTGGTACTGGTGGGTTGGGAAAAACTACACTCGCTCAATTGGTGTATAATGATGAGAAAGTCCAAAAGCACTTCGATTTGAAATTATGGGTGTGTGTCTCTGTCGATTTCAATGTGAGGATGCTTGTTGAGAAAATTCTTAAATCAACATCTGATAAGATTCCAGAAAATTTGGAAATGGATCGATTGCAAAAAGAGCTCCGAAAAGAACTAAATGGAAAAAAGTATCTCCTCGTGCTGGACGATGTTTGGAATGATAATCGTGAATTATGGCTGAATTTGAAAATCTTGTTTGAAAAGGTGGCTTTTAAGCGTGGACAAGAGCCAAGCAATTCCAAGATTGTGGAGAGTGGAATGCAGATTGTTGAAAAGTGCGGTGGGATTCCGCTTGCCATTAGAACAGTAGGAATGACATTGTATTTTAACAATTCTGAAACAGAATGGTCGTCCTTCCTCGAAATGGAATTTTCAAGAATCCCTCAAACTGAAAATGAGATTTTACCAACTTTAAAACTTAGCTATGATAATCTCCCATCGCATCTAAAACACTGTTTCACCTTTTGTAAATTATTTCCTAAAGGTTATGAAATCGATGTAAATATGCTGATAGATCTTTGGATATCACTAGGATTTGTTAAGCAATCAGATCCCACTAAGTCTTTT
The DNA here is from genome assembly GCA_003254975.1 of Ochetophila trinervis. Taxonomy (NCBI): domain Eukaryota; kingdom Viridiplantae; phylum Streptophyta; class Magnoliopsida; order Rosales; family Rhamnaceae; genus Ochetophila; species Ochetophila trinervis. Next base: position 46,235 of record QANX01007182.1, on the reverse strand, counting down.
TTGATCTACTTTGGAGATCATTCTTTCAAGAACTTCATGAAGATTTGAATAAAAAATGTAAAATGCACGATCTCATGCATGATCTTGCAACACAAGTAGGAGGAATAGAGTGGAGCATTTTACAGCCAAACCAAAAAAGAAATGTCGATAAAAGCACTCGTCACATATCGTTTAACTTTCATTTGGATTCATGGCAACAATTTCTCAAGCCGAGAAGATTCGGACAATTCTTTTGCTTGGTCAATCATCGAGTACAGTTCAAGGAAGGCAAGGTCAATCAATTTGTGAAGCAGTCGTGTCAAGATTTAAGTCGTTGCGCATACTGGATCTTCATAATTTAGGAATTGAGGCAGTGCCAAACTCTATTAGTAAACTGAGGCATCTCAGGTATCTAGATCTTTCTAGAAATACAGATATCATAGCATTGCCTAATTCCATCACCATGCTGTATAATCTGCAAACATTGAAACTCTCAGACTGCAGACAACTCCAAGAACTACCAAGAGACATTAAGAAACTAGTCAACCTTGTCAATCTTGAAATTTGAAGGGAAAAACATCTTAGCAAGCTGTCTTTAAGTTGGCAAAATGGTAATCTCGAGGATGTGGAGTATGAAGCAACACTCGAAGGGCTAAAGCCACACCCAAATTTGAAGTGGTTGGGTTTAACATATTATGATGGTGTAAGGTTTTCAAGCTGGTTTCCATCTCTTATAAATCTTGAATATCTTCTTCTAGAAGAATGTAGGAAATGCCAATATCTACCTCCATTGACTCAGTTCCAATGTCTCAAGGTATTGAGGCTAGAGGAATTGTATTCTCTGGAGTATATTTCAAACGAGGACTCCTCCTCTATGTCGTCTACAATAATTCTGCCATTTTTGGAAAGTTTAAACTTTTGGAGGTTGCCCAATTTAATAAGATGAAGATGAAGATGAGAATTCTTCAAATGGGATATCATCCACTTCATTATCCATGAATATTCATTTCCTAGTCTCCGTGATTTGGTTATTCTTCATTGTCCCAAGCTGACTTTTTTGCCGGTATCTCCAAATATAAGATCAATGATCGTGGAAAATAATATGTGGAAGCCATTCCGGAAGGCAACGGAGAACACTGCAAGACCAGGAACCCAAAAAACTTCAGGGGAAGCATCATCGCCATCGCACTCATCTTCCCCTTTCGTTCCTTTCTCTAATTTGAGCGAACTTCTTCTTTTGCATGTTAAGGATTTACAGTCTCTTCCAGAGTGTTTCAAGAACCTCACTTCTCTCATAGTATTAGGCATTGCTCGATGCCCTAGCTTGAAGTTTTTGTCTCCCGGTATTCAACATCTTGCCTCCTCACTTCAACGGTTAGACATTGATGGATGCCGCCAGCTTGACATGTCCGATACTGATGGGTTTGCCATGAAAAGTAGTCTGCTTAAACTCTGTTTGACAAATTTACCTCAATTGGAGACTCTGCCTCTGGGTCTTCAACACGTTACGAGCTTGCAACACCTTGAAGTCAGAGAATGTGAATATTTGATTGAAATTCCAGAGTGGATAAGCAACTTCAAATCCCTACACACACTCAGAATTCTTGAGTGCCCTAATTTGACATCGCTGCCGCAAGGGATACGTCAGCTCACCTCTGTACATAAGCTGGAGATTGAAGATTGTCCCATTCTGTACAAAAGATGCCAAAGGGAAAGCGGTGAGGATTGGCCTAAACTTGCTCACATCCCTGAGTTCATCTTGACATCAAGTTCCACAGAACCATCCACTGCTTCGTCGGGTACTTTCACGAATCCACCATCGTTTTTAAATTTTTTATTTTATTTTATTTCATGATGATATACTAAATTTGGATGTACGCTTAGGATGTAAATGGGGAATGATTAACAAATTTCGGGTATCACAATTTTGCAATAAAGGAATGTCATAATGGTAAGAATCCATTTTTCATATTCGAAGAATTTCCAACTTAATTTTGAATTGCATGATCGACTGAAGCATAAAAGAAGCTGAGCAAAAGAATAGGTAACTAAGTAATGAGCAATTTCGCTTGTGCCTTTTATCTGTTTGTGTGCAATTAACCATCATAATTAACTGTTTCAATATTTTCATCTTAAACCAGGTTGATTTAACCGGTGCATGAATACGATTATGATGTGCCACCTGGTTTAGCAGCACCAGTGAAGATTGGCTCATTTATCAAAGAGTTGGAACAGTGTCATCTCCCTGGTTTAGCAGCACTTGTGAAGACTAGCTTAATTATTTATCATCGACTAACTGTTTTTGGAGAGATGAAAATGACAATCCTATGCTTGTTCATGTACATAAATGTCAATTGCCAATCTCTTGACTTCCTGCTTCATCTGAATGATTTCAAAATTTTGAATAAGTTTGTCAAATTAAAACTCTCTCTGTCAGTGCTAATGGTTGATAATTTCAGTTTGAAGTTAATTTATTGCTCTTTTAACATAAAAATAAAATTTCATATATTTATTTATTGTTGCATAGTATATAGATAGTGATGAATAATGGTGTGCTGTCATGATTAGAAGATTGATGATGAGGTTTATGTTACAAAAAACTCCAACAAAATAACGATTCAAAGTTTGCTTGTAAACGGCTCTTCCTAGATCTCGAATTCTTATTTTTAAATCAGTGTGTTGCTAATTGCTTGGATCTTATTTCAAACCTTTGTCGTTTTCCATTGTTCAAGTAAGTTGAACATTTTTCTTTTCTTTTCTTTTCTTTTTTTCCATAGAATTTTATGGTTTATGTGATTTTCATTGGTCATATGTTTTTTCACTATAATAGATTATAATCTGATGTCAAAGCAGCTGGTAGATGATTTAACAGCGGAATTTGACACTCCATAGTCCATATGGTAACCACAAAGCCCAAATACAATTTTCATTTTTGGTTAAAAAAATTGCTTTGTCAAAAAACATGGCCAATTGAGGTCGCGTAGTTTATCCCATGAAGGTTGCATAGTTTCCTCCGACAATTTTGTTGCCAATTGAGGGTTGTGGAAAACTGATGCAACTGAGGAAACACCGTGACAAAAGTTGAGCTTCATCTTCTAGGGAATCTGTCTCTCCGAAAATATTCTGAAGCGTCGAGTCCTTGACCATGAGAAAAGCTTGAAGAACAGCATCAAAAAGGTTGTCTCTTCCATCTCTGTCCTCTACTCCTCTTGCTGCTTTTTTCGCAAGTAGCTTCTGAATAGGCATCCCAGTTTTTGTTGACAAAATACTACCATTTCTGACACCAGACATTTGCTGCATCAAGACATGGAATGACTGCTTGTTAATGACAAATTCCGCACTTTCTGTTGAAAGTAAAGATGATTCGGAGCTTTCCAACGAAACCAACTGGTTGGTAAAAAAGGCTCTTCTTCTCATTCATTTATTCCTGATCTAACCTTTGAGAGTGTTCTTTTTATATATAACCTCAAACATAACAGTTTTGGAAATTTACATGCTACAGATTGATTTCTACCACTTATATGTGTGTGTGTGTGTGTGTGTGTGTGTGTGTGTGTGTGTGTGTAAAATTGATTTTTCAATACCTCTACCTCGCAGTTAGCAGAATGAGGAAAAAGCTTGCGCAGTCATGCAACTATGCAGCTAGTTAAATTACTATATGATGTTATGGTGTTATATGTGTACAATGCTGCAAATTGATGGCTTATTGATTATCCTATATAGTTCTAGTCATTTGATGAACTTGTTTGGGAAACTCAATCCAGAGTCGTTGAAGAAGGTTAATTTGTTGTCTAAATTGTTATTTTCTAAGGGACAAGCTTTACCTGTTGAAGCAGAAGCAAGATGCACTTGAAGGTGTAGCTCAGTGGTGGGAGCCAGCCGAACCATCACACCTGCAAATACGAGAGTTGTGGTTCGAGTATTGGTAACTCCATTTGGACTCAGATGCTCCTCTCCGCTGCTACCATATGAGAGGGAGGGAGATTTTAGCGACACAGGCTCCCATCGCGAACTCCTATCAAGTTAAAAAAATGCATGGATCGGTCTACTCGCTAGATACTTCTTGGACCTATCACCCCGCTACGCGTATGCATTTTTTATTTATCAAAAAAAAAAAATCAGAAGCAAGATTTTTTACTCTGAAATTTTTTGATTCCAAATTCCTAAAACATGAACAATTTACTTCCCCTGAAGTTCTATGATGTTAACAATAGCTTCTGAATACATAACTAGTGGATCTGTTGCAATAAACTGGATTTTAGATTCAATGCTAGGAGAAGATAGGCATGCACATAAAGTCAATTGCCAATCTCTCTTATCTTCCCGCTTCTTTTGGATGATATTCAAAATTTTGAATATGATTGATAACTTCAGTTTGAAGTTAATTTCTTCCTTTTCTTTAACATGAAATGAAGTTTCTTATATACATATATTAAAGTCAGACTAGAAATACTCCCATACCCTTTGGAAGCTAATGGTTCATAATCTCAGTTTGAAGTTAATGTCTTCCTCTTTTCAATAAGAAATACTCAGTTTGTTTCATATGTATTTATTTTTGCAGAATAGATGGTGATGCGTACAGGTGTGGCTTTCATGATTAAAAGGTTGTCTTTTAATCTCTGTTCTCTACTCCCTTCGCTGCTTTTCTTAACCAGATTCTAAATAGGCATCTAAATTTTTGTTCACAAACACTGCAATTTCCGACAGCAGATCTTTGCTGCATTAAGACAGGGAATGCATGCTTGTTTCCAACGAAACCAACAGACTTTGGTAAAAAAAATCTTTTCTGCTCATTTATTTATTCCCTTTGAGCATCTTTCTTATATATATATATCACTTTTGAAAACTTCATGCCACTGGTTGATGTCTACCAGAAATTGTGTAAAATTTGATTTTGTTCAATAGCTAACTAAATTATTATAAGATGTTCTTTGAGCATATGTACAGGAAGCAGAGTAGGGTGCTGCAAAGTACATGCAGCCGATTGATGGCTTATTGATTAACCAATTTGAAGTCGTTGAACTGTTATAACTGAAGCATGTTAATTTGTTTTAGTGATTTTGATGAACTTGTGTGTGAGTTTAATTACCAATTTTTCCAAAAGTTTAAATTATTAGGAGGTGAAGAAACCCATTTATCTTAGACTTCTTCGAAGGGGTTGAAGAAGGTCAATATGTTTTTAAAAACTGTTCTTTTTTCTTCTCATATGATGGAAATGAAGTTTCATATTATTTTCTAAGGATTGGCTGGCTGGTTGGTGTTTGATATAAAGTTTGTGTATAAAATTATTCCAATTGATCTTCATAAACCTTGCGTAGTTGTTGATATAAAGTTTCTACGTAAAGCAGCTCCAAGCTCTTGTGGCCAAAAAGTTTTGAGTTTGATGTCCGCAGCTGACTCGTTATCTACTTTCATATGGAACGTTTGGATTCTGGTCAACTTTGGAAGAGAGTGGAGCCAACAAGATTTGTCCCTCTGAGAGGGAGGTGATTCCCTTTGTTCGAACACCCCTCAGCAAGTTCCCAATATATGATGTCCATTTTGGGTGGGTGGGAAAATCCGGTTGCTTTTCTGTAACAAATTAATTCTCATTTGTAATCCCTAGATTATAGGGTGAATTACATTTTGGTCCATAATTTTTTATTTTTTTTTCTTACTATCATTTCATTTTGATCGTCAAAGACAATAAAAAGTCCACCATTAGTCCTTTTGTGATTTTCCATCGATTTGGTTAAACGATGTGGCATGTGCAGTAATTTTCCAAATTTGATAAAATTTTAATGTTTACTTTTTAAATGTAAACAAAAGAAAATATTTATCCATCTCAATTAAAAAGATACGCTTGTTTCAAGAAATAAATAAATGAACTAGGAAATAAATATTTGTATACATTTTATTTATTTTCAAAATAACTAGAATCAAAGTTTCACTCTATGGTTTAGGGGTTAAAAGTGAGAATTACTCTCTTTTCTATGGTTTTAGAAACAAGTATAATCTTTTAAAAAGCACAATTTTATGTTTTTAAAACCAGCAACGACAGAGTTAAGTACATGATCACCAAACAATTTGTAAAATTTCCAATCCAAAATAAATATGACAAGTCTTGAACACCTCCCTCCCTCACTCTCTCTGTTTTTATAAAGAATGCGATATATATCCAATATTACAATTTACGGAGTTTAAAGAGTTAATGAAATTGTTTTACCAACTAAAAGTTCAATTTAAGGAGTTTCAATTGTTATAAAAAGCATTTTCCTCATCAGCCGTCACACTTTAGACTGGAATCATATCAAGAACCTTAAATATGAAAGCATATGTGAAAGCATCTTCTTGTAGCTTCTCAAATCTGCAGAAACAAAAGGGGAAAAATAAGAAGAAACTAGAATTAGGAAATAAAAAACATACTTGAAGAAATTACTGCAAATTTAAAACGAGACAGGATAATAGAAGAGCTCTGTTTTGCAACAGGTGGCATTCAACATTCGTAGAAGAATTAGAGCATCCATGAGGAGGATGCTAATGAAACGATAACCATTGGATGACATTCAATAAGTTACCTCCCTGACTTGGAAGAATGGCCAGCACCAAATTCACATTTGAACAACAGAATATTATCATCGGTCTTCAAATCCCTTAATTTGGCCACAAACTTGGCAGGTTCTGAATACATAACGCGTGGATCTGTTGCAATAAACCAGAAATTAGATCCAATGCCAGGGAAAGAAAGGCATGCACTGGATACAAATTATAATGCATATCCATCATTTGTGTGTGTGTGTGTGTGTGTGTGTGTGAATTATTTCATTATAAGTTAAGACTATTTCTTAGTCCAGACAGATTGTCTTGGTATTCAAAACAAAACTTGGCAATGCGTATGCTGAATCTTGAACATCTTAATGTATTTTCCTAGTCAGAGCATAAAACATATTAGATTTTTATTCATTACAGATTTCATATGCCACAGCGGTGATTGACTAAACATGAAGGATATGATCCTAGATAGAGCTTTCATTGCAAAACTAGTACTGATGATTAAGAAGTTGTTATTGACTAATAGAAGAGAACTGAATCATACCATGTAGACCAGCTGTAATAAGAATGTTTGGATAATGTTGAGACTTCACCTGCACAAAATTTAAGTTTAAGATCCAATCAAAATAAGTAAACAAGAATTTTGCAAATCTACTATTATAGAAATATATAACTTAAACAATGGCTTTTATTAATGATCAAAATAAGCACAGTGTGATTTGACATCAGGCTCACATTATCAACAGGAGAATATGACTTCATGTAGAAGTAGAATTCCTCCTTTTGGGGGTCACCCCATTCCTGCAACAATATAAAAACAATCAGCAATGTTACTTGTCTTCAATTATGTATAAGAGAATAACGACAGCAGACCAGTATACAACAGCTGACAGTGAATTCAAATTACAGAGGTAGGTGACAAATGCTGATGATTATTTTAAGGCCCTGGTATTTCTAAAATCGCACACATGCTATGTACAAAACCAATACAAAAATATTATATTTGGAAACAAGCTACTATGATCTGACCACAGGACTAGGTATACAATCAAGCACAGATACCATTGCTCCCAAAGTTAAAAATGTTTGGAAGCAAATCTAATCATTTATATCAAGTTAACACAAACACAAACTAGAAAGTCACATTCACACGTACTCATACACAGAAACAGTTACACAATCAGGCTCTGTTGCCATGTTAAGACAACATGAATTTTAGTAGTTTAATCTGTTGCCATGTTAAGATAACATGAATTTTAGAAGCTTAAACTATCAGAAAGTGAGTCCAACTGTGTATATATCAAGCTAATACAACAAGATGGTTAACAATATATATCCATAAAACTATAACATGAAAAGCATACAATAAAATTGTCAAGCTGTGCACATTTTAATATTTTGGACCTCAGTTTCAGTTATAATGGTATCAATTTACTGATTCTCAATTTAATCTGCTATCTGAAATCATATTAGATTGTTATTTGTTACTCATCAAAGATACTCTCTCAGTTCCTTTAATAGATAAAAGTTTTCCATTTATAATTTGTTGAAAAATTTATCATGCAAGAATAAACCATACCTCCCACTCTGCAGTTGTGAGAGGGATGGTTGGGTCAAGCATTGTGGTCAAAACATCGACGAAAGGAACTCCAGCAACAGCAGCCTTGAATAAATCAGGCCTCATGTTAAGAACAGCACCGATAAGCAATCCCCCAGCACTTCTTCCATTAATGCATAATCTTTCTTTCGAACAGTACTTGTTTTCTATTAAATACTCAGCAGACGCAATGAAATCTGTGAAAGTATTTTTCTTCTTTAAAAACTTCCCATTCTCATACCATTGCCTCCCCATTTCTCCACCCCCACGAATTTGAGCTATAGCATAAATAAATCCCCGATCAAGCAAAGACAGCCTTGAAGCCTTGAAACTGGGATCTATACAAACCTGTTCACAAGATGAGATTCAGTATTTTGAGAAAGCTCAAATGACATAATGGAATAAGCAATAAGAAAAGAGAATGTTATAGCTCTGTTTTGAATCAACGGACTAAAATATCAATTTTTTACTCCATAATGGTTTACACGAATCCACTACTAGGCTCTATTATTCATCCTTCTATATAGCCCCACGCATGCAGCTTCTAATTAGGATATTGAAGCTTTTGATTTTTTGCTAACAGCAGATTACATAATCTGGATTGATGCAACTTGATGAAATCAAGAAAACGTCTAACGAGGACCTAGAAAGCAAACTACTAGCTTCTCTCTCTCTCTCTCTTTATATATATATATATATATATATATATCTTTTTCTTTCTGACTTAATTAAACAATATAATTGAATGCATAAATATCAGCATTTGCTAGATTAAAATTTAATATTTATATTATGTTATTACCTCATAAGAGCCATAGCCGTAGAGTAGTAAGGGATCAGTCCCATCAAGTTTCACAAGATCCTTCCGGTAAACAATTGATATAGGAATCTGAGTGCCATCTGAAGCAGTGGCCCATTTCCTCTCAGTAACATATTTTAATGCATCAAATCCTCCCAAGACCTGAGCAAATAGTGGATAAAAATAATACATTAATTAAGTAATAGAAAAGGGAACAATAAACAGGCAAATTACTTGAGCATTTGAGATGTGATTTCACCTATGAAATGCAAACTCAAACTATTAATGCAAAAATGCCACTTTTATTTTAATTCTAATATATGCCAATAGAAATGAATTCATTTACCATATAGGACATCTTGTTAACCTTGCCTTAAATGATTTTGATCTGAGATATTGAGGGTTATCAATTTTCCTCAAATTACTTGTTGGAACATATATTTAAAGGATCTGAAGCATTAGCATCAACTGATAAAATTACTGACTGTTACCTGCTTAACATAGTACACCCTCCTTTTTTTCACTAGTGTAACCTCACTTCTTAAGGAGAGTGTATAAACTGAATGGACAAGGACAACATGCTCTAATAACCATGTAATTTTCTCAAACAATGAAAAAAAAAAAGAAAACTAGGCTTTTCTTAGAAAAACTGAAATCACTTTTTTCTACGAGTCACTAAGCACAGAAAAAAAAAAAGTTAAAAAATAATAATAATAATAATAAAAAGGAGGAAGGAAGAAGGAAGAAGGTAAAGACTGAGACAGAACTCCATAAATCTCGTAAGAAGAACAAAGTTCCATGAACAGGAAAGGGCTGTCTCATTTCTAATGTCATGGTCATCTCTGCTAATGCTAAGTTGGTGTTTGTTAAGGGAAGAAAAGAATTGATTAGAGAACTTTTTACTATCTGGATGGTCCAGCAAAGTGAGAACAAATCAGTAAACCAAGGGACATTTCTTCGGAATATGAATTCTAATGTTTATTACATTTTTGAATTAATAACCAAAAGAAGAAAACTTTATAATGGTAATTGAATCATTAATAAATCACATATAAGCAAAGTTACCATATCCAGATGTGAAGAATTATATATATCTTAATTGTTCAACAATCATAGTGTTGAAAATTTAATAATATTAATTCACAATCAAACTTTAGTCAATGTTTTCTTCATGTTTCTAGAAAATCCTTTTCATATAACTAATATGCAATTTCTATTGTTTATACAGTTTTTTAAAATATCTTCTTCAAAACTAGACCTACTTAACTTACTTATATTCTTCTCTGCCACTTTAGTATGAAATTTCATGCTTAGTACAGGGTTTCAGGAATTAATTTTTGCCCCAAATAAAAAGAAAGGGTTTCAGGATTTAATGACTCAACAAAACCATGACTAACCATAGTCAAGCAAATACGTAATCATATTCACATGCTTGAGAAAATAAAGTAAAATACAATGACATACCGGAGAAAATAAAGTAAAACACCATATAATCTCCACCCTCCAGTATTGCTATGCACTTTGAATAAAGGAAACAGACAAACGAGGTGATACTTCACAAGAGGAAATAAAAAAGGAAAAAGCAAGAAAAAAAAAGTGCAGCATAAATAGAATTATATGTATTCAATGGGATCTAGAATTCTACACAGAACAAAAGTACTCATGCTCATCAAAAAAGAACAAAAATGACAACTACATTATGAGTCTTAAGCATGTCTATCAAATGCATAATAGTACGAGTTGGATGGTTGATCAACATGACTTACTGGTTCAATCTTTTTCAGAACCGAATCACCTGTATTCATATCATAATCATATACCGAGGGCGGCGTCTTCAATGAGCTGTAAGAGAACCGTAAAACGCTAGAAGAAAATTCTGAGGCTGATGGATCCACTGAATATACAGGATCCAAAAAATCAACAGCCTGACCATCTTGAAGTATTTTAAGTGGTTCCCCAACATCTGGAAGGCGATAAACAATTACTTTTGGTAGACCATCTTCACGCTCATACACAACAAGATGATCATTAAATAGTTGCATGTCCTGAATTTTGACACTGGAAAAGATCCAAAGATTACTATGCTTCAAATAACGAAACAGACATGTGATCAACAAACGTGGCACTCCTTGTGAGCCAAAGTTTCTATGATAAAATGCAAAAGCATAAAGAGAAATTACAATAGATGAAGGCGATGATTGAAAGATGCATCTGGGATTCTTCTTGCATTTGATATTTCGTGCAATGATTTAAACTTCACCATATAGCACATATAAATCAAAAAGAAAAAGAAGAAGCTTGAAAATAGTTTGTGAAAATGTATAATAACATTTACACATTTTCAGTTTTTACTGAAAATAATCAACAACATAAATTACTACATGGAAGCTTATATATGAGAATTACTAGGAAAGTGACCAAAAGCAAAATTTCACATTAGACATAGATTTAAGTAGAAGGTCCTTAATGAGAAAGATATCATTAACTAGAGCTATAGGAGAACCAATCGTGTCAAGAACGATATAGAGTCCAAAGGCCCCAGCAAACTCAAATTAACTAACACTAGACAAGTCTTAATGCACCCCTAAAAAAAAAACATAGGCTTACAATTCCTCATTAAGTGACAATGGCTTATATAATCAAATTGGAAGGGAAAAAAATTGGATTTCTTAATTTTAAAATATTGACATTACATTCCATTTGACAGTTACATGGATAATGTATACTTGAGCCACAATTTGTGTAAAGCTGAGAATTCAAGTCTGCATAATCTTGAAAAAAGATACTGCAATTCATGATTTAACTAAAGGTCAAAGGTCCAGTTATAAATGTAAAGTCATTATTACCTTTTCCTGTGAGGAATTAAAAGTGTTGTTTCAGAAGCATTATCCAGTGGGCATGCGACTATTTCAGAATTGAAAAACTTATCACTTCGTCTCTTGATAAAAAAATGATTTCCACGATGGCTGACAAATGTATCAATGCCATCCACACGAGGTGTCAGTACCTTAAGCCCATCTTCAAGCTTTGAAACATCAAGGTAAAAGTTGAATCTTGTATTTTTACTTTCAGATGCAACAAACAAGAAGTTTTTGCTCTCTGACGCTTGCAGATCAAGAGAAAAAGTTTCATCCTTTTCATGATAAAGGCATGAGTCACTTGACTGATCTGTTCCCAACTTATGTAACCATGCCTATGAGAAAAGAATCCACACCGTAAGCTAGCTTGAAATAAACATCCAATGGAATTAAGAGGAGAGAATCTATTAGGAATGAAATCTCATCATTTTCTCTGAAATCCCCCAAAAAAAAANAAAAAAAAAAAAAAAAACAAACAAATCAATCACCTTCTTGTTGATTGCAAGTATTTGAATAACAAGGCAACATACAAAAAGCACTCAGTAACCACATGCATGGCTTAGTTAGAAAGATTACTTATCCTAGCATTCTGATCTTATAATGGTGATCCCAGTTACATTTTGAAGAATTACAGCTATAAAACAGGAATTTTGTACTAATATAATCTAAGGTATCTTTCAATAATGAACAAGCAAGAGGGCACCCAACAACAAAAGGAAGTACAAACTACTCAACTAAAATCAGTTTACCTTATCAGGGCGGAGAATTTCATCCATTGTGGCATATACCAGTGCTCCATCACCTGCCCATTCCACATATGAAGTTGCAGCCACTAAAGGCTTCCCCACAAGAGCTCCATTCTCAGCATCAATGACATAAATGTTATAAATCTCATCCCCTTTGGTGTCCTCTGCATATGCCACCATTTTATGATTTGGGCTGATCTTAAAAGCACCAATGGAGTAATACCCATGATTTTGAGCTTTAACATTCTCATCCAATATCACATGCTCCAGAGGATCATCATCCCCAGTGGGCATTGTATCATTGACAAAAGCTGGATGACCAGCTTGAGAATGAGGAAGAAGTCGACGACAGTATTGCACATACTCCTTGCCTTCCAAAGTTCTCTTGTAGTAGTAGTAAGATCCTTTTCGCTGAGGAGCAGAAACATCGCTCTCTTTGATTCTTCCCCTTATTTCCTCAAACAGCTTTGCTTCAAATGTTTTAGTCCCTGTTAAAAATACCAACTTTTTCTTCAGTTACCATTCATGAGGTTTCTGGATTTTTTATTTTTTATTTTTTTTTCCTTTTGTACATAAGAAAGGTAGAAGGATGCTATCAAATTGTAGCACATCCTATTTAGACGTTACAAAACAGTCCCTCCCCGTTAGAACCAATAACAGGAAGGGGGCTTTTACAGACGTGACTTATTCGACCTAATTCATAGCAAATGGTTTAGGACCCAAAAAAAAAAAAGTAGCATATGGCTAGACTGGTGACCAAGGATCAATATGACTCAAACCACTGGGAGTAAAAATCCCCTTACTATTTGGTCACATCCATCTTTATCCGGACATTATAGAAATAACTCCTACTTAATACAAGAAGACCTCCTAAAGCCCCTCGAGCCGTGAAGCAATAGTTTGTCATATGATTTTGAGCCAATGACCACAAATATCAGCGGTATGGTGAGAGATTATTATCATTCAAAATGTTTTGGTCCCCAAGAAAATCAATTTTTTCTTCACTTGAAATTCAAGGAGTTTCTGGGGTTTTAGCCCAGAAACTGAAAATGGACAGAGAGAGAGAGAGAGAGAATCATTCAAATGCTTTGATCCCTAAAAAGAATAAACTTTTTCTCCAAAAATCATTTATTGGGTTTATGGGTTTGATCCCAGACACTGAAATAGAGAGTCAAAGAGATTGAAGTGTTACCAGACATAATGGAATCAGTATAAGCATTTTCATGCTCCAAGTAGGAAAGCACTTCAGGGTTCGAACGAGAATCATCTCGGAGCCAGTAGTAGTTATCCACCCTCACGTCGCCAAAGAGCTTCATCACGTGCTCCACCTTCTTCGCCGCCGGTGGTTGAGGTTTCTCCAACGTCTTTCCGACGCCGGCGGACTCCATTGATACAGTGGATAACCGGAACGCAGGAGAGGCAAAGTGATGAAGAGTGGAAGATGAATATGGAGATGAGGAAGAGAAGAGTACTGTCAGGTGTAGCAGAAGATTAGCAGCAACACCACCACGATGATGCATTCGCATCATCATCATCATAAGCTCACCATCATCATCCTCGTCATCATATTAAAATAATAATATTTAATATTTGTAAAACCACTGATGATGTGATATATTTTGTGTTTTGGAACTTCAAAATCCCATGACCATTTTATTTTTTGTTCCTTTTGTCATATAGATATAAAACTCTCCATTCGTCGAAGTAATAATAATAATAATAATAATAAACTTTGATGCCAAATAACACTTCTGATTCAAATTTATGTAGACAAGAATTTTGTGCATATATTTTTAATAAAAAATATATTTGAAAATATTGAAGAAATTTCTTTAATACTGAGATACCAAACTAGTTGTCAAATAATATGAGATTATTGAGTAGGTTTCATTTATTCATTTACTTATTCATATTCACTGTATATAATTTTTTTCGATAAATTCATCAAAAAAAAATGCGGTAAAATGAATTTTTAACCATGAATATTGTTACGTTAATTAGTAAATAAATTTGGTATCTATTTTATTGTATAAATACTATTGATTAATATTGTGGGTATTTTAGCCAATAGGCTTGATACTTCATTATTAAGAAGGGTGGTAAAATAAATATTTAATTATTGTAGTAGGACAGACATTTACCACAAATAAAACTCTAAGCTCTGTCGAATAGTTTTTCAATGCATGCGATCTTTCCAGTAGGAGTAGCTGGCACTGGCCCGTCCTGTCTTTTCAGTGTGATAAGTATGATCAGTCGTAGGTCCTTTTTCTGGAGTTTACTTTTCCGTCTCGTAGGAAAGATCTTCTTATAGTATGTATGTTAGTCAAAAAGTCCAAATACCAATAGAATATGACTTGGTGTCATCCATCTAAAGGGTCTTTTTTGTTTTAACCATTAAAAATGAGGATAAAAAAGAAAAGACAAAAGAGGAAAAAGGGTGAGATTTTGACTAGCATAAAACCTTAGGAGCCGTTTTTTTGGATTCTCTCTATCAACTCTCACCTATCTCAGTTGTGCCTCCCAAGCCACACACACACGGTGGGCCAGCGAAAAGGAGGAAGAAGGGACTTTTCTTGATTGACCCTCTTTTCATGCTATTTTAAGTCTTCTACTGAGTTTCAAGTGCTCTAAACTTTTTATGGCCTTCTTTGTTTCCTATCACCTTGTTAATAATCCAAAGTGGGAAAATTTTTGCAGTAAAGGATGCAAAAATGTTCGTATTTGTGACCCCACATCAAATTGTGGAGGCTATTTGCGAAAGGCTTTTTGTGAAAATTAAAGGAGATACGGAGGCTATTTCTCTCATCAAAGGAATGGACGTTAAGATGGGAGCTCCATGCATGATTTCTACACTCATTTCCCAGCATTTAGGGATTAATTTTTGGAACCGCACTTTATGTAGCAAAAATTAATAGTATATCTCTGAATTTGTATTAAGTCATTAATTGATTTCTAAGAGTCTATTCGTTAACGCATTCAATTTTTATTTTTAATTTTTAATTTTTGTTTATGATTTATGGTTTATGATTTATTGTTTTTGGTTTATATTTTTGCTAAAAAGAAAAAATGAAAAATAACAACTATTTTTTAATTTTTTTTTTGCAAAATAATTATTTTTAATAATCATTTTTATTTTTAATTTTTTTTTTAAATTTTATAAATAAATTTAAACAAATTCATATTCAATTATTGGCGATTCCAGATTTTGACCCTGACTGTAGTGTCCCAAATTTCGGCTCGGACTAGGCTGTCCTGATTCTAGTCCAGACCAAACAATACTAGCGGTCCTAGGTATTGCCCCCGACCGAGCTATCCCGGGTTTTGGCCTGGGCCGGGCAATTCCGATTTCCACCCGGACCAGGCTATCCCAGGTTCTGGCCCAAATTGAGCTGTCCCGGGTATCGACCGGACCGGGCTATCCAGGGTCCCAGCGCTGACCAGGCAGTCCAGAGTTCCGGCCTAGACCGGGTGGTCCCAAGTTCTGGCCCGGACCAGATGGTCTCAGGTTCTAGCCCAGATTGAGGCCCGGATTGGACTGTCCCGGGTTCAGACCCAAACCGGGCTATCCCGAGTTCCGGCTCCAACCGAGCTGTCCCAGGTTCTGGCCCGGACAGAACGGTCCCAGGTTCCGACTCTGACCAGGAGGTCCTGAGTTCCGGCCTTGACTTGGCTGTCCCGGCTTCCAGCCTGAAACGGGCAGTCCTGGATTGTGGCCCGGACTAGGCTGTCCTAGGTTCCAACCCGGACCGGACAGTCCTGGGTTCCGGCCTGGACCAGGAGATCCCAGGTTGCCGCTCCTACCAGGCGTTCCCGGGTTCCAGCTTTGTTCAAGCAATTCATTGTCTCGACCTCATATGGACGGTGTCAGTATAGGCAGTTTCAGATTCAAGTCTTGTTCGAGTTGTCTTGTATTTTAGCATTATCAAGGACAAAAAAAAAATGAAAACTAAAAATGAAAATGACTTTTTAATATTATTTTTTTTGTTAAAGAAAAGTGAAAATGATTTTTAGATTTTAAAAAATAAAAATGGCTATCAAACGCATTTTTGTTATTTGGTTTTTCAAAAAAATAAATGAAAATGATTATCAAACGCATTTTCATTTTTAGTTTTTAAAAAATTCAAAAACAAAAACTAAAAATCATAAATGAATGGATTATCAAACGACACCTAATTAATCCTAAACGGAAGCAACTCAATAGCTAATAACAAATAAATAAAGATTTATATTAAAATTATTAGATCAAGCTGATGTGAATCTAATTCTATATATATTTTTAGTCGTGATGAAATGCTTGTAACATAATTCATCAATTCTTATTCATTATGTTTGAGATTTAACTAGATCCCCCAATCCCTCGTAAGAAAAATAATAGTAAGTGGCGTTGTTGAATTCAATAGCCAGCTACAGCTAGGACACAACATGTTTTTGAATTATTTTATTTTTTAACTTTTTTATCAACACTACAAGAAATTTGGGCTACATCAACGAAAATTGCTGCTACAAATTCATTTTCGTGACTGAAGATACCCTTTCAGTTTCGAAAAAAAAATTTCGTGACTGTTTTAAAAATTGTATATTTTCAGTTACGAAATCCGAAATCGTAACTTTTTTTCTTAACTAAAGAGTCAATATTTAGGAGGAAAATTTTCCTTCCAAAAATTTCAAACCTACAGTTACAAAATTTTCGTGTTTATGACTAATAGTATGTGTTTGACTGGTCAACTGATGAAATTCATACAGTCACAAAAATAATTTTGTGACAGACTAATTTTTTTTTTTCCAAAAAAAAAATATTAGATACAAAAAAAAGAGACCAAAACAGCACTATTTTTGTAAAATTTCTTGTATGCGTGCCCTTCATCTAAAACGGTCTGGTGTGGCTTTCTTGAACATTGCAAGCAATGGCCGCCAGTCCACAACCACCCATTGCCCTGGCCAACCGAACCCAAAATCTTCGGCGAAACATATGAAGTTTTGGTGCGCCGAATCGCCGAAATCGCCGTCGTCGACTTCTGACTTTGTGCGTCAGATGCAGAGGTTGGTTGTTCATAAGTTTTCTCCTAAAATTTATGATATGCTTTTCTTCATGGAAATTGCCTTTTTCTTTTCTACAACATGCTTTCGTGGATTGCTTCTTACTATCTCTTAATCCATTCGATTTAGGGTTTTATTTTTGAGTTTCATTTAGTTTTTGAAGGTCATTTCGTTTGCTTAAGTTTGCTTTTGGCATTTGGATTGGCTTTTTGGGGTTCTTTTCTAATTGGGTGTTTTGTAAAACTAACTTTTGTATAATAGTTTTTCTCTACTTTCACTCTTATACAAATTTTGGGTTGATTTGTTTTGAATCTAGATTTGTATTGTTTTGTTAGTTTGTTTGTAAGTATATGAGGTAAAGAATTTTAATATATTCTAGCACTTTTATGTTTAATCTATATTATGTATACGAAAGAAAAAGATATAACAATGGCACAAAACAAATACAAGTATAAACTCAGTTCGAGATATAACTAGAACTTACTCAAACACTTAATAAAGTATTCTAGAAAGCTCATGCAAACTTTAGAATTATATAAGCATTAAGCAATGTAAATTTAACAAGATTTTACATGATTATTGACAAAGCTTCTAAGATTCATTCTCTTAGGCTTAGGGAAAAACCAAGAAGTACTTATAGTCAACTTCACTGGCCTCTTGCTTGTCCTTTTTGCTGTCAGCGTTACACTTGCTATCCTCCTCCCGAGAGGTTTTAGGAATTGAGATTTGAGAGCCTAACTAGTCTTGTGAGTTTGTCAATTGAGACCATAATTGGGAGCTACTAGTTCTTTTATTATTTTATTATGTTGATGTTTTGGCCAAGCTAGCATACAGATCTGGAATGTACTACTTGGTAAAAAAGATTAATTAGGATAGGAAAAATCATGAATTTTGTAAGGTTATTTTAATATCTTGGAATACTGAAAGCCAAAATGGATGGATTCAAAGATAATGGAAACCTCAGATTGATCTTCACAACTCTGTGGGGAGAGTTGGCTAATAGTAGATGAAGTTCATTACTCATCAATGAAGAAACAGGAGAAACAAAAAAAGTAAACACTATTGGGATGGAACTTGTAATCATAAATTGCTCTAAGTTTGTTAGCCATACCCTTTTCTAACAATAGACTAATGTCAAATTAAATCATATGGTAATTCTAAACGACAGGACAACTAATTGAGAATACTGAATTGGAAATTCAAAATCTTTTGCTCTTTTATAAACTTTGTAAGCATCCATGGTTTTCCATTCGAAATATCAAAATCTAGAAATCTTAACAGGGGTGACTAATGAAACAATCAATTTATTTCCGATGCTTTTTCCATTTGGGTACTGATCCTTGATTCAGTTCTTGAGTTGCTTCTACACTCTGAGTTGGGTTTCCACCTGTGGTCATTGCTCCATCGTTGACAATGTCTGATGAGTGCCTTTTTTGCTTTTCCCTTTTGGGTACTGATCCTTGACTCAGTTCTTGAGTTGCTTCTACAATCTGAGTCAGGTTTTCACCTGTGGTCATCTCTCCATTCTCAACAATGTCTGGTGTGTGCCTTTTTCGCTTGCGTTCTGACCGAGAAGTTTTGAGTTCCTTTCTCAGCTGCTTTAGCTCCTTGAATGATGCCAAAGTCCGTCGAAGGTATGCACCGATAGCTTGCGAAGCACCTGTATCTGTGGAAACAAACATCGATAGAGTGGCAGTCGCTTTGGAGAGAGAAATTGGCTTTGATGAGATTATATTTCCCGAAACTGTCTTCATCTTAAGCTTTGTGTTCTACAGTTTAAAGATCCTATGAAAAATAAGTAAACATACATTATTGTAATACTTCATTTTAATACCACTGAACTCAAACAAAATTTCATCTCAGGCATACATGCACATCATCAAAAATAAAAAAACGATGAACAAAAAAAACATATTCAGGTAACAAAAATAAAATAACACATACAAACAGTTCAAAGTTCAAGCTTAAACTACTTTTTTTTTTTTTTCTTTTCTTTTTTTTTCCCCAGCAGAGAGCAGATTGTTAGAGGTGGTTAACTATGCGATAAATGCCTATGGCAAATTTATGTGATCATTGCAGCAAAATTGTTAAGGTTTCCACCAGTTATGTGGGGCAACTTCTATACGTACAATGCCTAGGTGTATGCTTGTATTGTATATTCTTCGGTATAGTGTGAAACTCAGCAACCATGTGGAAGTATACTATACTCGGAACAAAACAACAGGGCAAAATCCAGTTTATTCTATGAATTTCTTCCCTGTTGGATTTTGCAGGAGTATTATAGAATAAACTGGTTTAAGAAATTGGGAGAGTGGGGAAAATGTGATTAATTCTGTAGGTTAAGATCAGATAATACTAAAATCAATAAATTAATTATATATTCAATTGAAAATCCATATCTTTTTAAAGGATGAGTTTCATGGGTAAGTACAAGTCCCCAGTGATAGATCCAATATGACATGTTAGTGCCAAATGAANGTGATGTGTGTTAACGTTAATATTATATGATAAATTAATAAGAATAAAAATAATTTTAATATGTAATTATGTTGGAGGATTATCTTGATGCTGTTTCATTTAGAAGAAAATAAAAAGATAATAGTGATCGTAATGGAGTTTTAATTATAACATTTATGCATGGTACTAAACCAAATTAGAAGCTTTACAACCTCATTTCGCTAAACTCCTCCTTGATTTTACCTTTTTTTCCGAACTGTTTGAAGTATTTAAATTCACTTATATTTATTGGTAAATGTATACAAATTCACTTTAAAGTAAGTTATGTTGGGTTTTTTTGTCATTCGAATTTAACCTATTTGACAGGGAGTGTATTTATTGATCCTAAAGGGCCTCTTATGACATGTTAGTGCCAAATGAATCAGTTACAGATACTTCAAACTGTCAAAGTTAAATGTGTTAAAGGAAACAAATAGAGTGATTAATTCAATGATCAATGTGCAAATTAAACCAAGCAACAATTGAGTAAATGACTATATTATCAAGGAGATATCAGTACAACTTCTCAAATGGAGAGTCAACTTCTACAATCTTTTGACTTGTTTCCACAATTATTCAACTTATTATGTTGTCTTTTGTAAATAGAGCATACGAGTTTGTACTAACAAGCATTCAGAACCTTAAATCAACAGTAGAAATATTTGCAATAAAAAAAATACAAAATAAAAAATAAAATAAAAAGAATGAACCAGACCAGGGAAAAAACCATGTCAATACCAGGAACATTAAGAACAACTTCCATTATTGAAATTTTTTTTTTGAAGAAAATAAGATAATAATTCAAATCAAGAGAAAATTACAATTCAAAATCGGGACAAATTTTGCAGCTATAGATGGATGATGATGATGAACTTTTCACACTTACCATGCAAACTGAAAACAATATTTGGCATTTAACCCAACGTTCAACAAAAAAAGAAACGGAATCAAAAACAGAAACAAACCAAACATCTAGAAAGAAATCATCATAGCAAAGGGTATCTACAATGAGAACAAACACTTAAGGAAAAACAAAAGTTTTTTATTTTCAAAAAAAATAAATAAATAAATAAAAACGACAACCCAGTATTCCATACATCAAGAAAAAGAAAAGAGAGGGGGAAAAATGGGTGAAGCAGCAATGGAACCTCTACTCTTTGATGAAGAAGCCTTTTGGGGCGGTGTTTTCTAGTCCTCCTAGAAGAAGGGTGTGGGTTTTGTTGATGAAGCTCAAGAAGAGCCTTTTGGGGCGGTGTTTTTGTTGTTGATATATGTGTGTGAGTGTGTATATATATATATATACAGATATATATATATATATATAATCGCAGAATCCATTCCAGATCCCAGAAAAAGAAAAAAGAAAAATAAAAGAGAAATTAAATAACAAACAGGGAGTAGAAATCACCTTTCTACACGCCAAGATAGTAGAAATCACTTTTCTTCACGCCAAGATCTAGAAATTAGCTTCTTCTTTCAGTCATCAATGGCTTCCAGTTCAAGACTTCCAGTGGCTTCCAGTTCTAGTGTAAGACGATGAAGAGTACCGGCAACAACGTGTTCTTGGGCCTTCACCGGAAGAATCACCACCCTCACAACTTGTTCTACAAACAATAAAAGAAGAAGAAAAAAATTTCTACGATTTTGACTCTGGCTAGTGGCGGGCAAGAGGAAGTCGGGAACAGAGCTCAGATTGGGTGACCTAGGCTAACATGTATTATTATAAAAATTATATATAACCTTCGATAAAATTACAAAATTACCCTTTGACTAATTGGACAAAAATTCCAAAAGATTTTTTTTTTACAACACTGCTGATATCATCGCAAATGTGACATTTTACCAAACCTAGACGCATGCGAATAACACTCAAAACTTTGATGGAGTTTTTCCTTCTAATGTCGATATCTCCGACAATAAAGAGCTTTTAGACTTTCAAAATTCGATTGGCAATTGTATTTTAAGGTCAAATCTTAATCAAATTTTATTTATATTAAACTTTTTCACACTATAAAGTTATTATTATAATTATGCTATATTTAGATGTCGGATTTTAAGAAACTCTATTTTCATCCTTTTTTGCTTCTCCAAGAAGACGAAATTAAATATGTGGTATTTAAATTCCCACTATGGAAATGGACAACAAAGATTCAAGTAGTCCACAATTTTAGAGTTCAACAGTTAAAAGCAACTGCATTTACAATTTCCGAAGTTTTTAAGTGTGATTAAAAACATAAAAAAGACAAAAAAGTCACTAACAGGAGAAAGTCACTCAAGCTGCTAGTGCACAAAAAACTGTTTGCAAACGCATAAGAAATGACAACATTGATTTTGCAAAAAATGCAACACACTACCTAAATGATAGAGGTTGGGTAAGTGGTTATCCTTTTAGCCATTTAATTTTTTTTTTTTATAATGATAATGAATACATAACTTTATAACTATAATATGTAATGTTATTGGAACATATTTGAAGAAAACTATAATAGATACACTTCAAGAGAGACATACTTCTGTTAGAAATGTTCTAACATTTTGTAAAATTCTATTTGGGAATTAAAGCTAATCTTAATCTTTATGTTGACAAAGTGACAAAGTGAAACAAACTAAGTGAAACGAATTTACTTTGAATTACTTGTTTTGTTGATTTTTTTTAAAACAAAATTAAAAACAAACAAAAAATCAAGAAAACAGTCACACTAACCCATTTAAAAAGTACTGTCTAAAATCAAGATAGATTGAACCATAGTTACCAGATTCGCTCAACCCACTTGGGTGCCGCTATCTGGTTCGTGCGTCTCAAAACACGAGACGTTTGAGAATCAGATCGCTTTGGGACTCAATCTGATTCGTCAAAATCAACAATCCGGATGAAATAGGAAACGGATCAATTGAAGAGGGAGAGTACCATGTGGTTTGAGGAGGAAAAAGAGAGAAGAAACCAACCAAACGTAAAAACAGAGAAAAAAGAAGATCTGTGGAGGATGATCCAAATTCAAAGGACATTTCCTGATCTTTTTTATCGAAGAGCAAGAGTCGGGAGACCTTCGTGCTACTCTGCTACTGGAATCTGGATTATTGCTGCCGGACTCGAGTTCTCTTCCGCATCACAGCCTCTGTAACTTTTCGGTGTTTCTTTAGGGTTTGTTTGTTTGGAAGTGTACAGTGAGAGAGGTGCGAAATGGAATCAAAAGGGTCCCCTTTTATAATAATATAAAAAATAATAAATTATAATAAATTTATGATAAAATAAAAATCCATGTAGATTATATTATTCTTCTTTAAAACATATTTATAAGATTTAAGAATATTAAATAAAAATTTAAGTGCTGAAAATTTAAATATAATTAAAGATAATGCTCGACAGCTTTTTATTAATAATCATTTAAAAAATATTTGAAAATCCAATTAGTTGTTGTTATTAAAAATAGTTGTATGAAAATTTGTAATAAAAATAGTAGTAAATGTTCAACTATTTTCGTTATTTTTTGGTGAATCTGGTAACCCGGAATAAACTCTAATGGCAGAATTCAAAGGAAAGGAGACTGCAGAACTCATGTGCTCATGGGAATGAGAAAAGTAGTGGTCAAAACTTTTGAAAGATTAACAAATAAATAAATCATAAACAACGAAATAACTCCCTTAAACTAAATTCAAACAGTACTTTAACTCTCAATAAAAATAACTAAAAATAATAAAAAACTACTGATCAAATAACAAATAAATCCTCTTAAACTAAATCCAAAAAGTACCTTAACTCTCAAGTAACCGATTGCACCCTACTAAAAACTCAACATCAAAATTCACATTATTTAATATACTTAACTTGAAAGATTAACAAATAAAGAAATCATAAAGAAACTAAATAAACAATTATAAATCAAGCAAAAATATTTTAACTTTTAATATGCTCATATCCGAAAGCAACAAATCAGAAAGCAAGATAAAAAAAAATTAAATTAAACTCCACATCACACATTAAATAATAAAAATTAAAGATTAACAATTAAAATTTAAAAACAAATCACTTCTAATATGCTAAAATCCAAAAGTAACAAATCAGAATGCAAGACAAAACAAACTAAATTAAACACCACATCACATATTAAATATTAACAATTGAAGATTAACAATTAGAATTTAAAAGCAAGTTACTCCTAATATACTCAAATCCGAAAGCAAGTTGCAACAAAGTAGAAAGCAACAAATCAAAATTAACTGACCAGGTCTCTAATCTTCTCCAAAACACAATTCTAATAGTAATAGACACTGCTCAAACTCCAAGGCTTCAACTTCAAGTTCAAATTCTAATAGTAATAAACAGTGCTCCAACTTCAAGGCTTCAACTTCAAGTTCAACTCAAGAAGGAGCTGGAAAAAGATTCTCTATCACTCTAAGGGCTCGTTAAGTGATATGTATAAGGATGTATTATTTAAATGTAATATATTAATTTTAGTTAGTAATGTATTTGGTGTTAGTTTTGTATAGGATTATATAATATATTTTAAATTTTTTAATACAAGATATTATATATTATTAATACATTAAAAAAAATTTGTATTAAATAATACAGCTTATCATTTTTTTTTTACACATGTAAATTTTTCTATATAGATTTTTTTTTTCTTCTTCTTGGGGCATATCAACTATTAAATTTTTAAGTTTTTTTTTATGCTTTATTTTTTCCACTAGCCAAATAGTAAATTTGTTAGTAATTTTATTGTTTTGTCTACAATTTATGTTAGCCAATCTTAAAAATAAGAGAGCGAAAGTGAAACTCACTATCTAAATTTTTATTTTTTTGGTGAGATTTCATAATCTAACTTATATCTACTATTAATTTATTTTAAATTTATTAAAAATTTAAAAATTAAAAGTTTTATAAAAATTAAAAATTTAAATTTAAAAGCTTTAATAAAAGTTAAAAAATTAAAATTTAAGTTAAAAGTTAA